>PVIA01003746.1:0-99418 GCA_004024845.1 Tonatia bakeri
TATTTATTTATTTATTTATTTATTTATTTATTTATTTATAGAGAGGGAAGGGAGGGAGAGAGAGAGGGAGAGAGAAACATCAATGTGTGGTTACTGGGGGCCGTGGCCTGCACCCCAGGCATGTGCCCTGACTGGGAATCGAACCTGCGATGCTTTGGTTCGCAGCCTGCGCTCAATCCACTGAGCTATGCCAGCCAGGGCTTAGAATAAATTCTTATTAACACAGATTTTTTCTCAGTTACTGAAGAAAGGATCTCTTATTTGGAGTTAACCATTAAATAATCTTAGTGGAATTAACCTATTATTTAGCTACAGAAAATTGAGGCCTTGAGAAGGGAAATAAGACTCTGGAAAACACTGAGAAGTATTCCTTTTCTTTTTAAGATTTTATTTATTTTTAAAGGAAAGGGAAGGGACGGGAGAAAGGAAAGGAAACATCATTGTGTGGTTGCCTCTTGTGTGCCCCCCACTGGGGACCTGGACTGCAACCCAGGCCTGTGCCCTGACTGGGAATCGAACCGGTGACCCTTTGGTTGGCACGCCAGCGCTCAATCCACTGAGCCACACCAGCGGGGGTGTGTTTGCATTTTTATAGTGGTAAAAGGCATGTAACATAACATTTGTCATTAAGTACATTCACTTAATGCAACCACCACCTCCATCACCTCCAGAGCTTTCTTCACCTCACAGAAGTGACACTGTCCCACTGAGCACCAGCCCTGCACCCTCCCGCCCCGCCCGCCGCTCCCACTGCTCTTTCTGTCCTAGAATCGGACTGCTGTGGGGACGTCATGTAAGTGGAGTCACGTGGAACTTGTCCTTCCGTGGCGTTCTCCGCAGCATGTGGTCCAGGGCTTACCCGGGCTGTAGCAGTGTTGGAATTCCCTCCCATTTCAAGGTCCAGTGCTGTCCCATCAGATGGGCGGACCACATTTTGCTCACCCCTCCATCCGTCGACGGACACTGGGCTGTACCCAGCTTTGGCTGTTGGGACCGACACTGTGAACGAGGGGTCCCCATCTCGAGAGACCCCACCCCGGCTCTGCGTTGGTGTCCTGGGGAAAGGTGACACTCGGAACCCTGGGAAATGAGCCCGGGCTGGAGTGACGGTGGCATCCGTCTTGGTGGCGCCCGACCTGTCGCCTCGCACACTTTCGTTTGCCCCCATGAGTGTCAGGCTCTGCTCACAGGCACTAAGCTGTGTGGTCACTAACTGTCCTGTCTTTGGTCCTTGCCCTGAAGGACTCGGCAGCCCTGCTACCACAGATGCCCACACACACGGTGAGAGAGTGCCGGCTGCAGCTGAAGGAGACGCCCCCCAAAGAGGTCTTCGGGGAGTGCGCCAGGTAAGCCGGTCGTACCCTCCCGTTGTCTGGGTTCGCCCTGCATCGGGCCAGCGGGTACGCGCTCCCACTGAGGTGCTTCCCCAGCCGAGACGGCAGCTCTCACGGGAAGAGGCAGGTGGAGAGCGGGCGTCGCACCAGGTCGCTGCCACGCCGAGGCAGGTCACGGGGGGAGCCCGAGCACTGGCATCGCTTAGCTGGCTCCTGGCCCTCTGCTCGGCCGCCAGAGCGTGTGCGTCGCAGGTGAGAAGACCCCCAGAGAACGTTTCTTCAGACCTGGGCACTCGCCAGAAAACCGTCCCTCCAGACCTTTGCGGTATGAACAGGAGACTCCAGGTCAGAGCACTTTGGCTGAGGCCAGCCTCCCGATGTCCACGGAGGAAAGAATGGTTTCTGAAGTCTCAGGCTCCGAGCACGGAGTCCTTTGTCGTTTTACGTAGGACGTTTGGGTGCCTTTCACTCATTCCACTGATGTTCCTTAAGAGCCTGCTCTGTGTCAGCCACCGTGGGCGTTTCCCGAGGACGCCGTGACACCGCACCGCCAGTGGGTGGCGCAGAGCGACAGAACTGTGGGTCTCCCAGGGCGCCAGGGGCAGTCTGCGTCCAGTGGCCGCAGGGCGGTGCTCTCAAAGCCTCTCCCGGCCTCGGGGGCCGCCTGGTAGCCCCCCCGCCCCATGCCCCCCACCCGCCCCCAGTCCTCGGCTGCAGCGTTTCAGGCTCTCTGTCTGCTGGCACCTGGGGGCGCCCGTTGCAGCCGAGTGCGGCCCCTGTGTGACATCCGAAGGAGTCACACTTCCGAGCGAGGTCCCGTGGGCAGGGGCAGGCTCAGGACTCATCTCTTTGGGAGGCGAGTTCCACCCCGAAACAGTTCCTCCTGTGGGTTGAAGTTATAGTGGAGAACCAAACAGAAGAAAATTCGGCTGGTTTAAGGGTACATTCCAGAGCCTTGAGTATTAGTTACTCTTTTTGGAAAACATTAAGCACCTACTATGTGCCTGTCATTGATCTCAGTTCTGGGAATAAAACGATAAGCCGCAGTGACTTGGCCCTGGCCAGGCGGTTCAGCTGGTTGGAGCCACGTCCAGATACGTCGAGGTTGCGGGTTCGAGCCCCAGTGAGGCCTCACTGAAGACTCAGCCTGTGAACGCATAAATAACGAGCGACATATCAATGCCTCTCTCTTGCTCTCTAATTAATTAAAAACAACTCTGGAGGACCCGAATAGCTTTTGTCTACGTGGGTCATGTTTTTTAAACATAGGCAATGCAAACATCCCACTCTCAGAGCGGCGACGCTGTCACACACTGTGCGGCCTCGGGAAAACCCCTCTGTGAAAATGAGGTTCTGAGCAAGCACACGAGGTCTTAGTGTCATTGCAAATAAGGCTTTGTCCCCAAATACCCGGAGCCTGTGGGGCCTCGGGGCCTGTGGGGGCCTCAGGACACACTTCCCCGGCTGCCAACACGGGGCTTGCAGCCTCCTCAGCGGACACTCACGGACCAGTGAGCTGTTGCAGAGCACAGGCGACTTCTGTGCCTCGTCCGCTCCCTGAGTACGAGTTTTACTTTCTGGTAAAGTTACAAATAAGACCCAAGAGGCCTGGCCAGTTGCATAGTATTTGAAGAAACGTGCAGCATAAAATCATCTGCCGGGTGCTCTGTTTTTGTGTTGGAAAGAAAGATTGCGTCACATACTAATGTTTTCTGCCTGGTGACTGTGGGCAGTTACACACTCGCCCCATTTTGTTTACAGATGTTTACATTTCCCTGAGACACGCACGCCTGTGCCCGTGAGTGGACATGCACACACACACACTTTGAATGTACTTTAAACTACCATCTTTTTACTGGTAGTATTTTAGCTGAGGATGGAACCCAGTCTTTCCCTGCAGTGTGAAGCCACCGTCCTCCGCCTACAGCTTTTCTGTCCTTACCTGACGACCGCTTGTTGGTTTGAGACAGAGGGAGGGAAACACTGATCAGCTGCCTCTTGTAGGCCCCTGAGGAGGGACCAAACTGGTAACCCAGGCACGTGCCCTGACTGGGAATTGAACCTACAACCTTCCAGTTTATGGGGTAGTGCTCCCACCAACTGAGCCGCACCGGCCAGGGCAGCGGGCCGTTTTTGTCAAGGTGGCGTTTCTCTGATGTCCGCAGACGCGAAAAGAGCCTCTGACTCCGGGAGGGCACGCTGATTTCCTCTCTTCGGGACCTTGCCTTCGTGTGTCCGCCAGTGGCGGTAGGAGCCACGGTGGGATTCGGTGCATGCGGGGCTCAGCGTGCTGGCCAGTGTCAGCGACTGACTCTCCACACGCGGGGCTCAGCGGTGCGCTAACCACGGTGCCTTTTCCGTCGCCACGGAGCGCAGGTGAATGACTGCGTGCGGTCTTTTTCCAGGGTTGTCCACAGCTACTTGAGCGGAAAACCGTTTGAAGAATACCAAGAAAGCCCATATTTTTCTCGATTCTTACAGTGGAAATGGCTGGAAAGGTAGGTTCTAATTTAAGATTCAATGAAAATGAGCAGTGACTTTTCCTAATGCACCCGATGGATGTATGGTTTTCCGTCTGTCAAAATGCTATTGGAAACCTTGGGTCGTGTAGGGCATTTCCGTACAGAAATCACTGCGATGTGTTACTCAGTTTCTCGTTCAGTCGACGCTGGTCTGTCTGCTTTAAGTGGCAGCCAGCCCTGTGGGGGTGGCACTCAGAAAATGGAGCAGGCGCTGGGGTCACAGGAGGCTCTGCCCGGCCTCAAGCCTGCACGTGCGTCCTCAGGCTGGGGACTTGGCCGTGAGGAGCTCTGGGCCCTTGTCCCGAGAAGGGAGCCACTCCTGGTCCACACTGCTGGGCAACTGGGGTCGCCCAGAACCGTGGGCGGCATGCTGTTCCTCGCCCTCGTGTGCCGAGTGCTCAGAAGGCGCCAGCTGCCACTGGTGTTGTCACTGGGACAGTTACTACCGAAGGGCCATCTTCCAGTTCCATTTCACACATGTTTTTGAGATGTCGGTTGTCTCCCTCAAGGCTCCCTTTTCAAAGGACCACATGCGGTAGCTGCGCCCTTTCCCCCGGCAGCGGGTCCAGCAGCCCTGGGGGAGGCACAGGGCACGGGCGCGGTGTGGGCGCCTGCCGCTCCTCCCGCTCAGTGACCACAGCCCGGCCGCTCCGCACCCATCCACAGCGTGCTGGGCGGGGGGCCCTGCAGCACCGCCGCACTGTCCTCCCCGGGGGAGCCCCATACCCAGCACAGATGACGCCCTGGCCCAGGCTGCCCTGTGGCCAGTGTGGTCCCACACATACGCCTGGGACGGGGTGGGTGGGCTTCTCTGTTTCAAAGTTGCAGTGTGATGTGAGGCCTGAAACTTTTCTTTTTATTCCTTAGGCAACCAGTGACAAAGAAAACGTTTAGACAGTACAGAGTCCTAGGAAAGGGCGGGTTTGGAGAGGTGAGTCGCGTGCGGCCGGGCGGGAGCAGCGCTGGACAGCGAGGCAGCCGAGGCCGACCTTCAGGCGGTGCCTCAGCTTCACCAGCGCACGCGTGTCCCTGCGTCCGGGGGTCAGTCCGGCTAAGCATGAGCGGGAAGATTGCACTTTAAGCACAAGTTACTTTGCTACAAGCTTTTAAAAAATGAGGAAATCTGGGGGGAAGTCATCACCTTTATTTTCACCTTTCAGTTCGGGAAGAAGTGGCTTTCCCACATTCAGGGTTCGAACTCAGTGCGTCGGTCCTGATCAGAACGATCGCTGTGTCTGGAGTGGAATTTCTGTTGCTCGGCCTCTGGAGCTGCGGGCCCGCCCGAAGGCTTGTGTGCGCCGTGTGTGTGTTGAGTGCGCTTGTTCAACGCCACTCTGTCTGCACACACGTGCGTGAGCAGGGGCCAGGAAACGTGCGAGCCAGGGCGGTCCTGATAGGCGGTCTTGTGGCGTGACGGCTGTGCTCGGCAGAGACTGCCGCGGCAGGTGCGCAGAGGCTCCCGCGCCCTGTTTCGCGGTGGCTTGTTCCACGGCCTGGTGCTCCTCGGAGGGGCCGTCCTCAGTGCTGGCGCTCGCAAGTCCTGGAGCCAGGACATCTGGAGGGCAGCGAAGAGTGCGCGTCCGCCCAAGAGGCCACACTGCCCGTGGGTGTGGAAGCCACCTCTGCTCCCAGATTCCAAGTGGACACAAGGTCCTGAGGATCCCCTGCGTGAACGAGGAAGCTGGCGCAGGAGGGCGTGCCCTGCAGGAGGGCGTGACCCAGTCCGCAGCATCCCCCGCACACCGCCCTGCCGCCCGTTGGGCTGGTCTGCGCCGTCCGGCCCCACTGTCGCCCCCTCTGCCCTGGCTGAGCACGCTTACTTGTGTGTCCAAACACAGCCAAGTGTTTCCGGGAGATGCAGCCGGGGTGTGCCCTCCTCGTGCCAGGCCCGGAGGGCAATGGACATTCCATTTCTGTCTCGAGTGCCTGTTAGAAGGAGCCCTGGACCCTCCTGCACACGGCCTTGGGGCCCTTCAGGCCCAGGTCCTGCAGGGCGGTGGTCCCCCAGCTCTGGGCCTCGTACCGGTACCCAGCTGGTCCCGTGTGGAACCGGGCTGCGCAGCAGGAGGGGAGCTTGAGTGTGACGGGCCTGAATCACCCCGAAACTGCCCTGCACCCCGGTTCGTGGAGGAATTGTCTCCTGCAAAACTGGTCCCTGGTGCCACAAAGGGTGGGGGTCACTGCTGGGGGCATTCCTTTTTCCACACACAGGCTGACGCCTCCGCCGGCAGCTTTGAAGGGACCTAGGTCTTGTCCACAGTAATGCTTTCACGTACGCTCTAAGCCCTCCCCAGCCACTCTCGGGTCCTGAGGCAAGCAGGGTGCCGGGGCCTGGATGGGTGTCCCTGCCTGCAGGGCTCGGGGGCAGAGCGGCGCAGGGAGAGAGTGCGCACCTGCGGGTTGGGCGGACCTGAGGTCACATTCCTGCTCGCCACTTGCCACTTGCAAGCATGTGGCCTCTGCTCCCTGGATGTCGTTGGTGTGCGGCCGCAGGTGCAGGGCCCCTGCCTCCCTCCCCACCCTGCCCGCCCGAGTCCACGGCGAGGACACGTCCTCGGTCTGCATGCCGACCTGACGGCAGGAGAGTGACTGAGCAGGCTCTGGCACAGTCGTGTGCTGGGAGGGCGTTGCACGCTGAGCGAGACACCAGGCACCCTGAAGGAAGGGCGGCTGTGAAATGCTGCCTCTCCGACAGTGTAGGGCCCGTTCGTTCCCCTCAGAGCCGGGGTTCGGGGCACAGTTGTGCACCTGCGTCTGTGCCGGGGCGCCAGGGCGGCCGGCGGCACACTGATGACAGTCGTCTCAGGGTTTTCAGGGGAGTTTTTATTCGGTGTCCTTATTCATACTTTAACTATTTCTCACAATCAACTTTATGTTTTACCATTGGTTATTTATGGATGGATAAAATTTTATCATGTTCTGCATTTGCTTGTACAGTAATCTGTGTGTGTGGCTGTGCAGTAGGTGTGTAAGGGATGTTGGAGGGTTGTGTGTGTGTGAGAGAGACGTGGGTGGGGCCTGCTGTCCGCTGATGCTGCGGAGCCCAGGGCCCAGGCCCCGGGGGCTCCTGCTTCCCTCTCCACTTTTCCGAAATGGTTGTCTGAAAATTTTCATGATGTAAAGTTAAGTAATCTGTAAGTACAACTTTAAAACTAAGTAGAATAAATGTACGAAAGGGTATGAATTCGATGAAAATGTGTTTTCTTATATTCTTGAACCTTTTAAAAAATCAAGACTTTATTTAGTTTCTAAAACTTTTGCTCTTGTGCAGCAAGGAAGAAGACGGGGAGGCGCGCCCTCCCCCGGGTGCGCAGGGTCTCGTGTGAGCAGGTCCCGGTGGCCCCGCTGGGCCCCCAGGCGGTCTGAGCCCCTCTGCGGCGGAGGGGGCCGGGGCCGGGAGGCCACGCCCAAGGTCCTGGCTGACGTGGCGGCCGCTCTCTGCAGGGTCTGCCGGACTGCCGCAGTGACCTTTCTTCTCCTTTTCCAAACGAGGTCTGTGCCTGTCAAGTGAGAGCCACCGGGAAGATGTACGCCTGCAAGAGGCTGGAGAAGAAGCGCATAAAGCGGAGGAGGGGTGAGGCCATGGCGCTGAATGAGAAGCGGGTCCTGCAGAAGGTGCACAGCCGGTTCGTCGTGAGTGTCCGCCCGCCCGCCCGCCCCCGAGGACGGCGCTGCCGGCCCAGCCCTTCCAGCGGGGGCTGCTGTGGGGGGCTGTGTTTTGTGTCGGGCCCGCCCTCCTCTCTTCGCACGCGGTTCTCACTGGGCACGGATGTAAGCCAGAGGCGATCCTGCTGGGGGCTTGCGATTGTCCCAAACCCGTGCTGCCCCCCCCCCCACATCTGGCAGTTACTCTTCACACCCGCCCCCGCCCGCCTGGCTGGCTAGGTGCCCCTCCCCCCGGGGCGCAGCCCGAGGACCCTGGCCCCGGGGGCCGCCCTGCTGGCCTGCCTGAAGGCACTTTCCAGCGTGTCCTCACGTGGGCCCCCGTCTGTTCCCACCTCTGTCCTCTGTCGGGCCCCTGGAACCGGCTCCCAGTTGGTGAGTCCCAGAGCTGCAGGAAGCTGCGCGTTCTGCCTGCGGTGGAGCAGGGGCTGCGGTGAGGCCGGGCCTGTCCGGTTGGAGCGGCCTCGCCTCTGAACTGGTTTCTCCTCCCCAAATGGCAGAGCCCCAAGCACCTGCTGCAGCAGGAAGGTCTGGCGGAAGGCAGAGAGAGAGGTGGTTTGTGGAGTGGTTGGTCATGTGGGAGCCACTTCCCCCGAGGCCTCTGGTTCCTGGGGCTGAGGTCAGCTGCTCTGTGCTGGGGACAGATGTCCCAGACAGTGGATGGCTGTCATCTCACTTTGATAGCAGGACTCTGTGTGTGTCTGACAGTCGGGCAGTTGTCACTCGGAAACCTTTCATCAAATGGGCTGGTCTCGGCATTGCCTTCGACGTGTTAGTGAGACGGCTTTGGAAACACGGGAGTCTGCAGCCCAGCCTGATGGTAGGGGCAGAGGGAGTAGCTACGGTTTAGTCCCTTCAAGTGAAACGTTTTGGCTGCTATGTCAGCCTCTCCATCCTTGACTCTGCTGTCCCCTGGGTGCAGCTGATGAGGGCCCTGCCCTGTCCTGTGTCAGCTGCTGCTCCCCGTCCCCACCACCACCCTGGTCCGCAGCCTGATGTGTGCGTGGACAGCGCAGGACGTTCTGGGTGACCGGAAGTCGGTCCAGTTCCTCAGTGTGATACTGGCCACAATTAGAAAGTGAAAGTTTTCATTGGTACCGTTTACGGTGGCGCCAGGAAACACCAGAACGTGGGCAGGCAGGGGGGGTGTGCACGACTCCTGCACTGGGACCTGCAGAGCGCTGGTGTGGGAAACTACAGGGGCCTGAGCAGGCGGAGGGCGCCCGTCCGGGCCGGAAGCCTCCGTGCTGCGAGGACGCCGGCTCTCCCCCCGGTGGGCGGGCGGTTAAATGCATTCAGGGCAGTGTAGCCGCAGCCCTAGCAGGGTGTGTGTGAGTGTGGACGCACGTGCACAAGACAGAACTTACACACAAACCAATAGCAAAGTGGGCGAGAGCCTGGAGCAGGCGAGAGAGGTTTCGGTGGGCGATACGGGTGTGTGAGGGCATCTGTGTTTGCCCGTGCACGGCGCTGCAGGCACACACAGGAAGAGGCCTGCCTCTGCCCCCCGCAGCAGAGCGGCTGCAGGGCCCCGGGGTGCAGTGCACACCTGGGCGGGCTGCGGGGTTCTGGAAGCCACAATGCGGGTCCTCCAGGCGGGAGTGCGGCGTTGGGGTCAGGACCCCAGTGTCTTCGGGGAGTTTTGTCACCTACCCACTTGGACACGTTAAGTTCCCTCCCTTCAGAGCAGGACTGCTGTGGGGGCCCAGGGGCTCTGGATGTGGGTGTGCTGTCCCTGGAGCACAGGGTGCTAGGTGTCCTCGTCGCGAACCCCATGTGCGTGGCAGGGCACTCGCCAGGGAGTGAGCAGGATCCCGTGTCTGTGCTCGCGGCACTGCCGCCCGCAGGTGAGCCTCTGCTACACGTACGAGACCAAGGACTGCCTGTGCCTGGTGCTCACACTCATGAACGGCGGGGACCTGAGGTTCCACATCTGCAACCTGGGCGGCCCGGGCCTGGACGAGCGGCGGGCGGTGTTCTACGCGGCGGAGCTGTGCTGCGGCCTGGAGGACCTGCACAGGGAGCGCATCGTGTACAGGTGCGCCCCGGCGGGCGGCCTGCGTGGCCGTGTCGGCCCGAGTGGGACCCGTGTGCTGCACTCCCCAGGGCTCCCTCTGCTCTTGTTGTTCGCACCCAGCGGCAGCTCCTGGGGCCACTCCGCATCCCAAACCGTTTCCCCTGGGGCCTGGGTTCCTGTGCCGGGCCTGTCTTCACTGCCGGTCCCGGCCCCTGCTCACGCACAGCCTTGTCCCGTTTGACCACACGGGGGCGCGCTCCCCTCGGCACCTTTGGAGCGTCTGTCCCCACCGGGGCGGTCATGCCAGAGCCAGCATGGAGCCCCTCGGAGGCTCCGGTCACTTCCAGCCCTAGTCTGGTGGACTTGGACTGCTTCTCGTCTCCCACGTCCCACAGCCAAGGTAGAAGTCTGTGTCCCTGTCTTCTTCTGGTCTTTCTTTCTTTGCTTAACTTTTCGGTCACTACAACTACAAAGGAAGCGCAGTGGTCTCGGTGACAGTGAGCGGTGGTTACCGAGCCCGTCGTTCGGTCTCTGCCCGTGGAGTGCACCCCGTGCCACACACCTTCGCTCCCTCCCCTGTCGGCGGCAGCACTGAGAGTAGAGCTGAAGGTCCATGGCTCCTCCTCCTCAAGCGCCCGTGACTGTCAGCTTAGAGGACAGTCCTTCTCGAGGCCGCGCCTCGGGGCAGCAGGAAGCCTGCGTGGCTGGGCCTGTCGGTGCCGACAGCCGGTGCCTGACTGCCTTCTGACCGCGACGGACCCGCAAGGCCTGCAGCCGCCTGCCGAGCGGGCTGCAGCCGCCTGTCACCAGGTGGTTTTTAACTCTGGCGCGGGTGTGCAGGGCCCACAGGACACTGTCCTGAAGAAGCTGTTGCCACGATGCTCCGAGCTTGGGGACATTTGTGGTGGTCAGGCCATCCTCTTCCCTTTTGTCATCTCCCAGCCATCCTGGCCTTTGAACTCTCGGAAGTCCTCCGTGGGCGTGCGGGGCCCCTGCCTTGGGGTGGCGGCCAGTCCCTCTAGTCAGCGCCTCTCCCGCCGGATCACAAGGGGTCCCTCTGCCCCGTCACCCCAGTCGTGCAGCTGACCCCAGCGGGAGTCTCGCAGCATCGACCCTCCTCCCAGGACTTGGCCCCACGTGCTGGCCCCAGCTGAGGAAGTCGGCCACCCCTGGGCCCCGCCCCTAAGGCCCCAAATTAGATGTCTGTTGAGGGCCAGTTACCACGCGTGGCCACGGGGCTGGCCTCGAGCCAAAGGGATTGCTGCCCTGGGGTCCTCTGGAGATGGAGGCGCTTGTATGAACGGAGAATGCCTTGTCACCGCAATTGTAGGGAGAGATGGGGCACGAGCCTGTGGGAGCCCCGAGTCCTGTTTTCCCCTGGAGGACATCATGGCTGGTTACAGTTACGCCCTGCTCGCACCAGGCGTCAGGACATGTGTGTCCCCCAGCCTTCTGCGGCAGGCTCCGGGGGGCCCTCAGGCTCAGGGGGTCGGCCAGCTCACTGTGTGTGTGTGTTGGGGGCGGGCGGGGGGTGGGGAGGGCGGCTGGACGGAGAGGGTCCTCTGCATCGCCCTGTCCACAACACCTGCCACCAGGGGGCGCCCCTCGGTGCCTGTCAGGAGTGATGACGCTTTCAGCCTTTGGTGGTGTATCCCCTCCGCCCTGGAATCGAAGGACCCAGTAGAGCGCTGCTTGCATTCCTCAAAGGAGAGGTTTTGTGTCCTCTTTCTTATGCTCAGAGGTTGTCACTAGACTACTGCTGCCGGCCCAGAGTGCACACTGTTAGTGCCGCAGGACGGGCGCTGGCAGGGTGTGGGAGTCTGTCACACCCGGGCGCCTCTGCCTGTAGCTGCTGCCTAAAACCGTCAATGCCAAAAGCAAGTGAGCGAAATAAAGTGTGTGTGTGTGCGGAGAGGACCCTGAGAAGAAGAGTGTCCTGCTCTTCAGCGGAAAGCCACTGCTTTGTCTAAGGAGCCAGCCTTTCCGCTTGCACCGAAGCCTGGTGGTGGAGGGCACGCGCATGTGCCCCTCGAGTCCAGCCAGGGGCTCTCTCTCTCTCCGTGGCCCGTGCAGCACGTGGAAGTCTGAAAGCAAGCTGTGGCCTTTGTGGTTTGGAATGTCTTTGAAAACTGACTTGGGAACGCAGCCTCCGTAAAATTGGATGAACTGAGATGCCTCTCTTCCAGCCGGGCACGCACTCCGCCGGGACAGTGACGCGTTTCTGTTCAGCAGCACGCAGGGCTTCGAGTGGGCCGCCTGCAGCCCGGCCTGCAGCCTGGGAGGCCCTGCCCGCGCAGCGGGGTGCGGCCACAGCGCTCTTCTGCGTCTGTCAGCCTCTCTGAGAACAGGGTGTTTCCGTTTCGATCGTCTGGAGGGTGTCCTTTGTAAGTTACCAGAATTATTTTTTATACCAATGTGCTATATGTTTGCAGGTGGACGTGGCAAAAAGACTGAAAATCTTTTTTCTTTAATGTTTCCCACTACCTTTGATCAGGTTTTTATTCAAAATTAGCTGTCCAAAGTGACTTGACCTTTACGCAGTGGTCAGGTTTAAGTTTATATGCTTCTCTTCTCCGCGGTGGGCTCCTTGGTGGCCGTGGCCTTCTTTGTACCCAAGGCTGCTTCTGCTGCGTAACGCCAGCGCCTCCTTCCCTTCCATGCCCACCCCGGGCTTCTGCCCGGGTGCCTCCCCTCATCTGATCTGGCTCCTCGCACTGCCGCTGCCTTACCCGCCAGAGCGCGTGGCTCCGGCCAGCGGGGAATGCAGCTACGGCGCGTGGCCTCTGCGTGTGGGCTTGGCTCCAGCCTGACTCCCAGGCTTTTCAGTTGGCTTTTCTTCGGGATCTTCTCAAGCAGCCCCTGGACAGCCCTTTGGACCACAGGTTCTTCCAGGTCCTGCTCGGGTCTGCGCCAAGCACCTTGTTCACGGGTAGGCTGTCGCTGCTGCTGGCGGGGAGCAGCTTTGTGCCGGCACCCCACAGACCTCCCAACGTGCGGGAGACGCAGCGCGCATGCCCGCAGGAGCAGGCTTCACGTTGTTCGGTTTGCTACCTGGGGCGGGTGATTCCAGGGCTGTCCCCAAAGGCCTCCATGATGGCGTTGTCCTCGTTCTAGCTGGATGCAAGGGCGGTTTCTCATTTTGTCCTTGCCAGTTCTCATTCGCTGAGAGGCATGCACCTTCTTGGTATCACTCCAGTCCTTAAGTTTCTTAAGAAGCAAAACAGCCTTCCTGGTTTTCTCATGGCCTTCAGCTTTACGCTTAACCAGCAAAGGAAGCTGAGAACGCTCGCAGTTTGACAACTGTGGCGTGGAGAGGAGAAGACCACGGTCCTCGCTGCCTGCTGGCTGCCACCGGAAAAGGAAAACTGAGAATCTTAAAGAGTTGGCCTTCAGAATGTTTTCAGTTTCACTGGTGTACAAAACAGCATGCAGCTGCTTCAAAAAGATTAAGGGTAGAATAACCAGATGCCCTAGCAGTTCCACTTCTGGGTCTTTATCTAAAGGACACACCCACAGGCTCTGGAAGAGACACCCGCCCTCCCATGTCCATGGCAGCATTGTCGGCAGTAGCCACCACGAGGGACAGCCGAAGCGTCCCCCAGCAGGTGAATGGACAAGCCGAGGAATGGACAAGCCGTGTGAGCAATGGAATGTGGCTCAGCGTGAGGACCAAGGGCGTCCTGCTGTTCTCGACCATGTGGGTGGGCACAGAGTGTCAAGTTGAGTGACATACGTCAGGATGAAAGACAAAGACTACACAGCATTGCTTGTCTGTACAATCTAAAAAAAAGTCAGATTCCCAGTCCGGGCACATGCCTGGGTTGCGGGCCAGGTCCCCCGTGGGGGGCACATGAGAGGCAACCACACATTGATGTTTCTCTCCCTCTCTTTCTCCTTCCATTTCCCTCGTTCTAAAAATGAATCAATAAAATATTAAAAAAATAAAAAAAATCAGACTCCTAGAAACCGTGTAGAAACATAGTTGCCAGGGGCTGGGGCAGGGGTGGGGCCGTGGGGGAGGCTGGGGAGGGGCTGGCACCCAGCTCTGCCATGAGTGAGGTCTGAAGACAGAGATGGGGCGACCCCACACTGTGCCGTGGCGGTGTGCTCAGAGAGGAGAGCTTCCGTGTCTTCACCAAAAACAGACGACCGGAGACAGCCAGCTGATGGGTGTGTTCGCTAAGCATGTGGAGAGAATCTTTTCACCGTTTTAAGAAAAAAGTTTTCAATTTCATTGTATTTTCTAGCAATAAGGAAACAGCAGGAAAACACACAGCAGATAACACGTGGGTGAGGGGCTGGAGAAGGCCACGCTGGCTTTTCACCAGGGACCCCGGTCCATCGTGTGCCGGAAGGGTCACCTTCCGTACTAGCTCGGTGACCCTGCGCATGAGTCTTCGTGCGGACACACACTTTTGGTGCTCTCGGGTAGGTGCCTGGGAGATGCATTTTTTGGTCACAGGGGACATTTATGTGGATCTTTTCGGGAAAATTCCAAACCGTCTTCCACAGTGGCTGCATTTTACATTTCCGCTAGGGCTCCCACTCCTCCGCCTCCCACACCGGTCGCCTGGCGTTTTGGTTTGGGCCTCCCAGGGGGTGAGGTGACGCCACAGGGTGGCTCTGGTTTGCATCTCTCCGGGGACCGACACTGTCCGCACCTTTTCGTGGGTTGTTGGCCTTTCTTGTGCATTCTGTGGTCAAGTGTCTACTCAAATACTTTGCTCATTTTAAATGTGGGTCACTTGCCTTCTTCAGTTGAAAGAATTCTTTGTATATTCTGCTTACAAGTCCTTAACCAGATATAAAATTTGCAAGTATTTTCTCACAGTCCGTGGCTTGCCTTTTTATTTTCTTAATAGTCTCTTTAGAAAGTACAAAATATTTGCACTCTAATGAAGTAGAATTTATAAATTTTCTCTTATCAATTACACCTTTGGTGACAGCTAAGAAATCTATGTCCAACCCAATAGCATGAAGGTGTCCAATGTTTTCTTCTAAGAGTTTCACAGTTGTACTTTTAGGTTTAAAATCAATCTTCAGCCCTGGCTGGAGTGGCTCAATGGATTGAGTTCTGGCCTGAGAACCAAAAGGGTCGCTGGTTGGATTCCTGACCAGGGCGCATGCCTGGGTTGCGGCCCAGGTCCCCCGTAGGGGGCACGCGAGAGGCAACTGATTGATGTTTCTCTCCCTCTCTTTCTCCCTCCCTTCTCTCTTGAAAAATAAATAAATGATGTCTTTAAAAAATAAAGGGTATCTTGAGTTAATTGTGAGTGTAGTGCAGGTGGGTTAGGAGTCTGTGTCACAGCTCTTTGTTGGAAACACGGTGTTTCCTCCCTGACCTGCCTGGCACCTATGTCAGAAGCCGTCTGGCTGTAGACGGAGGCTTTATCCATGAACTCTCCATTTTGTCCGTTGGTCTGTCTGTCCTTCTGCCAATAACACACCGTCTTGATTACTGTAGCTTTGTAGTAAGTTTTGACACCAGAAAGTACCCATGCCTTCACCTCCTGCACTTGTCACCTGACATTTTGATTCCAACTTTGGACATTTTGAAGATAATTTTGGCTATTCTGGGTCCTCACTTGGCATTTCCATGTAAGTGTGAAGATCAGCTTGTCAGTTTTTGAAACGAAAGTTTTTTGCCTGCGAAGTTTGCACTGAGTCTATAGATCGATTTGAGAATAATGACATCTTTGCCATACCAAATCTTCTGATACCTTTCCATTTATTTAGATGTTCTTTAACTTTTCTCAGCAATGTTTTGTAGTTTTCAATGTGTAAGTCTTGTACTTTTTTGTTAAGTTTATTCTTCCATGTTTTACTCTATTTCCAGTGCAGTTGCTTCCCTACTTTCAGTTTTGGGCTGTTTACTGCGAGTGTACAGAAGTGCCATCTGCCCAGCAGAGCGGCCCGGGGCCCCTGCGGAACTCTGCCATTAGCTTCAGGAGTCCGGCGGGCACCCCTGGGGTTCTGTGTGCACGCAGATGCGGGCCCTGTGAAGGAAGACAGCGGGCCACGTCTGTTTGTCTCCCCGCCCCCCCCCCCCAGAGTCCCGCTGCTTCTCTTGGTGTTTCAGAGAGGGAGACTGTGGCCAGACACACAGACTCATTTCCGACGCCGGGGCGCACGCTGCGAGCTGGACGTCCTCAGTGGGCTCTGCGTCTGTGCAGAGAGGTCTGTCTTACGCTGCACGAGAGGTCAGGTGCACGCTGTCTGTGGGCTCCTTGTCCTTCCGCGTGATGACTGGAGGCAGGACAGCACGGAGGCCTCCTCCTTGACCCACAAAGCGTGGTTGTGTTGTCTGTTGTTGCCGTTGCTCACAGGGTAGAGACTCCTGGCCATTTCTGTGGGCTGCTGATGGATCACAGTACTGACTTCCTTTTTTTAAAAAAATATTTTATTTATTTATTTTTTTTTTAGATAAGGGAAGGGAAGGAGAGAGAGAGGGAGAGAAACACCAATGTGTGGTTGCCTCTTGCAGGCCCCCTACTGGGGACCTGGCCCACAACTCACGCATGTGCCCTGATTGGGAATCGAACCAGTGACCCTTTGGTTTGCAGGTCGGCACTCAATCCACTGGGCCACACCTGCCAGGGCTCATGGTACTGACGTCTAAATAACCGGGTTTGCTGTCCTTCCTTCCTTTGCAGAGACTTAAAGCCTGAGAACATCCTGCTCGACGACTGCGGTGAGTGAGCCTGTCCGGCCTGACGCGCAGACTGTGTTGCGAGGGGCCCGGCACAGAAGGGGGACGTGGGCCCAGCGGGGTAGCACAGTCAGAGCTGACGACAGAGACACGCAGGCGCACGTTCCTCTAAGCACAGGTCCCGGTGGCACGGCCTCTCCCGCTTGGACAGGCAGCCGCTAGTGCCTGGGGCTGGATGAGCCGCACCAGCCAGGCGTCGCTGCTGTGTCAGCAAGTGGCCACACACACCCTTTGGGGAGCGGAGTTGTTAGAGGTGACGTTTTGGCTGAGGAGTGTGGCCACCGAGGAGAGAGCACGAGGCAAGGCCAGCAGGACTCCGACAGGGTCGATGGCAAGAACCCAGAGGCGAACCTGGGGCTAGGTCAGTGCCCAGGGGCCCCGTTCGCCTGCCTGCCAACTGCTTTCCTGCCTGGGGTCCTGTTCAGGTGTGAAACAGCCCGTGTGAGGGATGGAAAGAAGCCTCGTGCACGGAGGCCAGGGTCTGGAAGCACAGCGGTGCCTCGGTACTCGCCATTAATTCGTTCCGGCACTCGTCGGGGTGCCACACCAAGGAGTACCGAACGATGAAGCGTTTCCTCTCTTGGGGCGGCGTTGTGACTCCTGTGGGTTCTAGCAAGGGCAAGGAGTCCCGAGCAAGCGCCGAGTGCTGAGACATTTTTTCTCGTCCAAGTGAGGTGAGTGAGGGCTTGACCCGCTCTGAGGCCGATGGCACCGAGGTGTGACTGTGTCTCGCTAGGTCGTGCCCACAGCTTCTGGCTCCTGGCCTGTGGCTCACTCCTTTTTGTTCTTTTTCTTTTTCTTCTTCCGACCCCAACCCCTGAGGCTCATTCCTTGTGCTGTGCTGCCAGCCAGTGTGGATCAGAGCGGCTTTGGAAAGGGTGGGAGTGTCCGCTGTATGCAGAGGGGAGCGCTCGCCGACACGTGGCACATTGTTAATGGGAAAAGAGTGCAGTGCTGAGCAGGGCACGGGAGGCTGCCTGTTTGGGGAGGAGGGGCAGCGGTGCCGCATCTGCCGGCTGGTCTGCGCCAGAGGGCGGGCCCTGAGGCCCTGAGAGTGAGGCAGTACCGGGGCGCTCCCCGCTGATCGCTCCCAGGCTCGGCAGTTCTGCGTGTTGCTCCCTTTTTGCAAGCAGGCTCACAAAAGGCGGCATTTCTGGGCACTGTCGCTGTGTTACTGTCCTTTACACGCCGGCTCACCTTCCAGTACTGAGAGAGAAGATGGACAAAACCTCGTTTGCTTTTCTTGAGTTAAGGAGACTTTTAGTCTTTTATTCCCCTTTTCCTACTGTTTTCATTTTAAAAAATATACTTCAGTTTCCATGACTTAAAAAGTGCAGTTGATTTTGGGATTTTTACTATCATGCAGTTAAGATTTCTGAGAACTACTTTCTACCAATAAGCCATGGGAGACAGAGCAACATGATTCTCTGTAAACACGTCTCCGTTTTCCTTCCAGACAACTTGTTAGGCTATGTTCGGTTTGTGAGGCGGAGCTAAACGGTGTGGTGGCCCCGGTGAGGGGAGCTGGCCAGCGCTCCGCTGCGCCGTGAGGCACGTTTACCCCGTGGCCCTCCCGCGTGTCTCAGCACTCCCCTGCAAGTGTGTGAGTTAGGGAAGCCTTGGCTTAGAAATTCATCCGGTGGTAGTGATGATGAAGAAAACTATCATGCCCTAGCTGGCGTAGCTCAGTGGATTGAGCGCGGGCTGCGAACCAAAGCATCGCAGGTTCGATTCCCAGTCAGGGCACATGCCTGGGTTGCAGGCCACGGCCCCCAGCAACCGCACATTGATGTTTCTCTCTCTCTCTCTCTTTCTCCCTCCCTTCCCTCTCTAAAAATAAATAAATAAAATCTTAAAAAAAAAGAAAACTATCATGCTTAAATTTCCTGTAGAAGAGGCTTCAGTTTTATGAAATAGAGATATTCCTAACAAGTCAGATAGTGAATTCTTATAAAAACCATTAGCATTTTTTAAAAAGATTTTATTTACTTTTAGAGAGAGGAGAAAAAGGGAGAGAAACTATGATGTATGGGAGAAGCATTGATTGGTTGCCTCTCACGTGCCCCTTACAGGGGGACCTGGCCCGGAACCCAGGCATGTGCCCTGACTGGGAATCAAATCAGTGACCCTTCGGTTAGGAGGCCGGTGCTCAATCCACTGAGCCGCACCAGCCAGGGCAAAAAATATTTATTTAATCCTCACAAAGGAGATGTTACTGAGTTGAAAGAGACAGAGAGAGAGACAGAGAGAGAGAGGGAAACACCAATGAGAGAGAGAAACATCGATCGGTTGCCTCTCGTATGTGCCCCGACGGGGGATGGAACCCACAACCTCCTGGTGTATGGGGACAATGCTCTAAGCCTCGAGCTGCCCGGCAAGGGCGGGGTCTCTCTTTTCATGGTGTTCAGGCTGGCCTGTGGTGTGGTCAGCCGGTCTGTCCCCCATGCAGTTCCCACCAACCGCTCAGTCAGTGGCCGGTCAGTGTGGAGGGCCCTCGAGCCACAGGGGTGTGTGATGACACGCCACTTCCCTCGTTCCTTTTGTGCTTACCTGTTGGGGTTCATCTGTAAAAAAGAACTTTGCTTCATCCGCACTTGTTTACATGTTTTTCAGGAAAATCGAGTGAAGCACTTGAATATGACCTCCCTTTATTCTCACTTCTCAGAATACCATGTTTGTTCTCTGTCACTCTCCGGGATGACCAAGAAGTGTTTGTTTTTTCTGTTTTGCTATCACCATAAGCTGGTGGGTTTTACTACTTTGATGTGTTTCATCCATTGAAGTCGTTCTTTCCGACGTTCAGATTGCCCCATCTCTGGCCCGTGGGCGTCCCGTACACTTGGAGGCCTCCTGTGCTCACTGCCACGGTGATGTGCAGGGTTGCCTCGTGTGTGCGCGGAGGCCTGGAGCCAAGCATTTCTCCAGGGGCCCTGGACCTCTGGGTGGAAAGCAGCATCGTGAGCCCTGGCTGGGCGCCGAGGTGGCACTGCTGCTGGCAGTCGACCCTGCTAGGCCTTTTCAGTGGACAGAGAAGACGTGTTTTATCTTTCCTTTTCTAAGAAAATATCCACCATGGGTTCATACTGATACTCCCAATTTTTATTTAACGTATTTATTTCACGTTTGTGTTTTTCTCCTAATGCTGAAAATATTGGTTCCTAATGACATTAGCATACAATGTTTTTCTCCACTTTGCTTTTAAAATATGTGACAGAGATCACTCTCCCACACTGAGTGGAGGTCTCCTGGGTCCCTGGCCTGGCCGCCTGGTACGGAGTCACAGAAGGGGGGTGCTAGTGGGAGGACAGATCCACGTGCAGTCCCACCAGACTCCTCCTGAGGGCGCTGTGCGGGTTTGCACTCTCTCCCGCAGGGACGGGTCTGCCTGCTTCCCTGCATCACACCCGCGGGCCATGTTCTCAAATTCAGAGTTTTTGTCAGTTTTTCAGTAGCTTTACTGTTCACTTCTCAGTATAAAAATCACTTTCTAAAAGAAAAATGAGACAAAGGAACTTAAAATTTCACATGTGTGTGCTCTACTTAGAGAAAGCACATAAAACTGCATTGTCGAGGGAATTCTGTACGGAAGGAGGAAGCCGAGATGTGCCAGCGAGTGGCAGAGCTGGGGCTCAACCCCAGGCCACGTGGCCCCGGAGTCTGTGCTCACCCTCACCTCTGGCCTTCCGGGATGGGCACGTGCTCAGGGCATGATGGGATCTGTGACGGGTGCAGCCCGAGTCCAAGGTCCCGGTCTCGAGCGTCATGCAGACGGGAACTGTTTCAGTGCCTGGGAGGGCTGCCAGCCGGCGGTCTGCAGTGGGGGGGCCTCCCGATCCACGACCAGGCGTCGGTCTCAGTCCTGCTGCCCGTGGAGCGGAACGCCCTGGGTGGTGTTCCAGTAAGTGTGGGGAAGTTGTGCGTGACTTTAGATTCCAGTGTGTCTGAGTATGGACTGCCGTCACGTTCACCCGCGTTTGCAGATGTTCCTTCCCATTTTGTGTTGTTCACGCGGCAGCACGTGCCCCTGTGATTTGTGTCATGTGTTTGAACACATGCAGGACACATCCGGATTTCTGATCTCGGTTTAGCCTTGGAGGTCCCGGAAAGGGAGACGGTCCGAGGAAGAGTTGGCACAGTCGGCTACATGGGTACGTAGGAGGCCCCTTCAGCGGCCCTTCTGCTTTCTGATTAGGTGCCCAGGTCCTCAGAACCCAGAGAAATTCAAATGCAAAGGCACCTGGAGTCAGTCCTACCTGAGGCACAGGTGTGGCGTTTGAAGTCCTCCTGTCTGCTCCCCTCCGAGGTGGGCCTGAGGCCTGTGGACGTCTCGTGGCTCCCTGAAGGCAGGGTTGGGACTGGGCAAGCCTCCTCATTCTGCGGCTGCCACCCCCGTGCACCCTGACCTCACAGACCCCTCATGAATTTGTGTCTCCCGGTTATTCCAAAGCCTTGGGTCAGCTCCAGAGGAGTGACCTCACAGCTCTGGCTGGGAAGCCAGCCTGATCCCAGGGTGGCCTCCCGCAGCAGTCCGCATGACCCTCTGTTTCTGCTGCCACCTGCCCCTGTGGCCTTGCCTACGCTAGGGACCAAGGCCATTGGCCAGGGCGCCCAGGGCTGCGGTGCTGGGTGCATGGAGGGAGCTCCCTTCCCAGTTGTTCTGAGGGATTGGGTTGACGTTCAGGAACAGTGCGTTGCTGGTGCCAGCCACGGTGCGACATCACTCACACCCCGTAAAACCCAGCAGTTGGAAGCGTGCTGTCCTGTGGATTCCAGAGTACTCCTGGCAGTGTGCCACCACCACCGCCACCCATCCCAGAACATTTTCATCGCCTCAAACGAGGGCTGCCGTGCCCATCAGCAATCGCTCCCCATTTGTCACCTCCCACCCCCAGCCCTGCAGTCACTAAGCTGCTTTCCGTCCCTGAGCACTTGGCGAGGCTGCCTGCTTCAAGAACGCAGCGGTGCACCGGTCAGCCTGCGTCTGGTCTTTCGCCCAGCACTGTTTCTGGGTCCATCCATGTCACGACAAACACTGAGATCATAGCATGTTGTTTGGAACTGATGACAAGAAAATTGAAAACTAGAATTTAACTTAAATTTCCTGTGTTTGTTAACGTAGCTCCTGAAGTTGTCGACAATGAGAACTACACGTTCAGTCCTGACTGGTGGGGACTTGGCTGTCTGATATATGAAATGATCCAGGGACACTCCCCGTTCAGAAAGTTCAGAGAGAAGGTCCGGCGGGAGGAGGTGGAGCGGCGGGTGAAGACGGACGCCGAGCAGTACTCCGAGAAGTTTTCGGAGGACGCCAAGTCCATCTGCAGGATGGTGGGTCCGGCTCCGGGCGGCGGCGGGGCGCCCAGTTTCTCGGGGGCTGGGGAGAGGCCACCAGGGCCCGCCCGTGCGTCCTGACTCCAGGGCCAGCAGGCTCCCTCTCAAGGCAGACAGGGCCGGAGGGACAGTCGGACGTCATCCGGGAGAAGGATGCAACTGGGTTTCTGATGCGGCAGAGCAAAGCGGGGTGGAGCTCATGGTTGTCTGCCTTCGTGGAGACGCTGCCGGGTGGGAGGAAGGGCAGTGCCAGGGCTGCGCCCTCTTGTCAGAGCGCAGCTGGGCCTCCTGCCCCTGCCAGGCTTCCCGTGAAACTGGGCATAAAGCAGAGTCTTCAGTGTGCTCGGGGGCAGCGAGGTTTGCTCTCGCCCGTTTCTTTTCCCTTTAGCTGGCTGCCAGGGCCTGTCCTGTCGTCACCCTGACCAGCCTGCCGTGGGCCTGCCTGTGTCCCAGGGGTCAGGGGCCCGGCAAGCCCGTGGGTCATGGTGGGGAGACGAGCCTCCTGGGACGCGGTCATGCTTGCCCCCACGTGCCCTCGGGGTGCACAGGACCCCCTTTTGTTCACTCGGGGTCCATGACTGTGCTGGCACAAAGGGGGGGAAGGAGCCCTCCTTGTCACTTCAGCTGGTGCTCAGCTGCTCCGCATATTTCTTCACTCACTCCCTGTGTGAGCATTTGTGAGCACCGCCTGCCGCACTGCCCCGGGCACAGGGGGCCCAGCAGTGCACGGAGCTGGCAAGGACCCGTGCCCTGGGACTTGCTCTGCTGCAGGGGCGGTGGGGGCTGCCAGGCACTGGGGGGAAGGGAGAAGCGTCCGCGGGGCCCCAGGAAGGCAGGGTTCTGAAGGGGATGTGCTGGAAGAGGCTGCAAGGATGGGTGGAGGGAAGCCAGCCAGGGCTTTGAAGATGTCGGGCAGTCACAGGTGGGCGAGAAGCCAGATTCCAGCTGAACAGGGAGGTGGTGCCTGCAGGGTTTCGTGTGGGGCATCCAGGCCGTGCAGGGAGGGGAGAAGGGTGGGGTGCCTGGAGAGAGTGTTGGTGCTGCATGGTGGTGCTTGTGCAGTGGGTGCTTGTGACTGCTCTTCAGTGGTTTCTGTTCTCAGAGGTCATCGGGTGCAGGGAGCTGCTGGAGGTCTGCCTGGAGGAGAAGGAAGCTGAGGGTGGCCCTGGGAGCATCAAAGGCCCGTGTGGGTTTAAATTAAGGGGGTTGATTGTGTGTCATGCTCCTGTCACGTGAATCACAGCTTGCTGGCATCGTGGTTCCGTCTCGCCAAAGTAGCGACACCAGGGAACATGTGGAGGAAGCTGTTGGAAATGAGGCCAAGGGCTCACTTGTCACGAAGAGTCAAGGTGTGACCCCTAGAGCGTGGCAGGGTCAGGACGGAGGACCAGGTCCCTGGCAGGCACACCTGCTGATGAAGTGCATCGGTGTCACAGGAGTCGATAGTGTCTGGAGAGTAATTATTTCAGGTCTCCCTCCCTGTGTTTCCGTGTGCAGGCGGTATGTGTTAGCGGCCTGGCACTGAGCAGCGGGGTCGGGCCTTCTCCCCACTCATTCTGCTCGGAGCTGACAGGGTTCGGCTGGCACCTCCTTGTTTGGTCACATTCTGTCCAAGCTGTGGTTTATGTGCATTGGTAAATACTATGTGCTTGCTATACTCTGACGGGGCTGCAGGAATGTGAAACTATGAATCAGAAATAGAGCCGCCTCTCGGAGCTCCCAGGTTTGTGGCAGGACTAAAACAAACATAAAAATAACTGCAGTAAAAAGCAGGTAAGCTGGAAACAGAATGTGCCTTTGATTTATGTTCAGAAAAGCAATGAAGCTGGCTGTGAGTTTGGCCAGGGGTCAGCAAACTCTGGGGGGGCCAGGTGGTCAGTATTACTTAGGCCTCACGGTGCAGAGCAGCAGTGGTCCCAGCTGAGCCCGGGCCCGCTGTGCGGGATGCAGCCCAGGCTGCGGCTTCCAGCCCCGTCTGCACTGTGTTTTCCAGCTCTGGATCTTTCCTGTGCTGCTGTGAGCACAGCTAGGTCCTTCTGATCAATTGTAACTGTGGGGGAAGGCCTTTGTGAGTTTCTGACAATTCTAAACACATTAGGAAGGAGTACCTTTGAAAAAGGTAATTTCTATTAATTTTCAGAATATTCCCTTTCTAGAACGAGGCTTGCTAAATGTTTGCATAGCTGAGACCCCTAGTGATCTACTTAATGAACAGATTAAAATGGTTTCTAAGTATATTAAAGTGGTATCTCTGAAGCACTCAGCAGTTTTCTTTTTAAAAATTCCCCTCATTTTTCATGGTAAGGATTTACTTAGCCAACTCTTTTTACTGACAGCTCAAAGGAGATCTTCTGTTTCACTGCCTTTTGAAGCATCACATATTCTAAACTAATACAATCTGAATTAATGAAGTTTGGTTAATACTTTGAAACTGGAATGACTGTTTTTCTTTTTTAACTATTTTATTTATTTTTAGAGAGAGGGGAACGGAAAGAGAAAGAGAGAGACAGAAACATCAATGTTTAGTTGCCTCTAGAGTTCCTCCTACTGGGGACCTGGCCCACAACCCAGGCGTGTGCTCTGACTGGGGAAGGAACCAGCAACTCTTCGGTTTGCAGGCCCGTGCTCAATCCGCTGAGCCACACCAGCTGGGGCTATTTTTCTTTTTTAAAAATATTTTATTTACTTATTTTTAGAGACAGGGGAAGGGAGGGAGCAAGGGGAACTTGGATCGTATGTGCCCCAACCGGGGACCTCACCCGCAAACGCAGGCATATGTGGGAATTGAACCAGTGACCCTCCCTTTGCGGGACAACGCCCAATCCATGGAGCCACACTGCTCACTCAGGGCGTGCAGTGGCTGTTTGGTGCAGGCGCTCTTTGCCACCCCTGAACCTTTGGTTATTGTTGTGCAGACTTTTTGCGTTTCCTTTTGACCCCAGGAGCTTTCTGACTCCATCTCTGCTTCTTGCACAGTTGCTCACCAAGAACCCCAAGCAGCGCCTGGGCTGCAAGGGCGATGGCGCGGCCGGAGTGAAACAGCACCCTGTGTTCAAGGACATCAACTTCAAGAGGCTGGAAGCACACATGGTGGAGCCCCCGTTCTGCCCTGATGTGAGTGCCGTGCGGCCACGGGCGCGGCCCGGGTCCTGGAGAAGGGTGGGCCTTGCACCAGCAGCCCCGTACCGCCTGCTGCGGAGTGTGGCCTCTGCCTGGGTCCCCTTGGATCCGGCTCCTCTCTCCCCGCCTCGCACACTACCCCAGACCTGTCCTCACAGGCCGTCCTGCAGTGCTCTGGCTTTGGGCCTCGTGTCCCCTGTGGGCTGCCACTGCCCTTCTTGGAAGCCTCAGCACCACCTCTTCAGCAAGCCCTGCAAGGCCCTGTTGCGGTGTCCCTTTGCTTTTTTTTTTTCTTTGCTGTTTTGTAACTTAATTTGACAATCAACAGTGAGTTCTCATCCACGTTAACTGTTCGTAGATTTTTGAAAGGGGTGACAGGTATGTAGGTGACCAACTTACAGAGCTTGTTTGGCGAATCTTCGTCCTCACTACATTTCCTGGACAGCCGCACCCAGACACGGTACAGGGCATTTCTTATTCTTTTGGCCCAGAAGGCTTTGTTGAGCCTGGTGCCCATACGCACACCTGCAGTTCCCTTCTCCTTCACGGCAAATTTCCTGATGTCTCTGAGGACCCGAGGGGCACATTTCCTGAAAGCCACTCCGTGGATGCACTTGTGAATGTTGATGGTGCACTCTCTGGTCACCCTTCTTTCTGCCACCCATCTTTGCAGGAGCCATTGTGCTGGGCCCAATTTGGAAAGCCAGTGTCGCATTCTGATGTCAGTGCCGGTGCGCTTGCTCCCCCACCAGTGTCCCAGAGGTCCTGTCTACACTGAGGACCCTGGCATGGTCACGTGTGTGCTGGGGGGTCTAGATGGGCACTGGGCTATGGGCCGGGCACATGCCAGTGCTGGGTGGACACAGGCATAAACCAAATGCACCCAAGGCTGGATGCTGTGCTGAGTCTGCTACGGGCCTGCTCTGTAGACGCAGACACGAAGCGGTCCGCAGGGTGCGGTGTTTGTGGTCGCACAGGTCAGGACTCGGCTTAGCCCCATGTGTCCCACATGGGCACCTTCTTCCCTGAATGAGTTCCAGTCGCATATTGGTGACATGGCTGTGGTGTTGGCACAGGACAACGTGGCCAGGCCTCTACTGAGGCAGAGCTCGCTCCAGCAGCACAGAGCCCAGTGAAGCAGTTACAGGAGGAGCAGGACACCAGTGGGGACTTCAGATGGGATTGCTGGTCTCAAAACCTTCTTTCCACCAGGCCCTGGGGCTGCCTGCAGTCTGGGGCAGGGCTGGCCTGCCTGAGACAGTCTTCTCTGAGGGAGGGGTGATGGCATGGTGCTGAGACACGCAGGGCAGAGGCTCTGGACAGTTCTGAGGGTTCTCTTGAACTTCACGAGAGGACCTGTGGGGGCCAGGTGGCTGCAGAATCTGAAGGTGACATGTCAGGTACTTTCATTTGAATGGGGGGCAGTATGGGTTTTGAGCCTTGGGCTGGGGCCAAGTCCTTGCCAGCCTTCCCTTGGACTGTGTCCCCACCTTGTGGTGACAGCTGCTTTCAGAGAAGTCCTGGCCAGTGACATCAGGAATATGACTTCCTTTGTTGTCACACTCACCGTGCTGTGTGTTCTCAGAGCTGCAGGGTGTCTTGCGTGAGCCGGGCTGGGCCCCACCGCAGCCTGCTGTGCTCTCCTCCTCACTCCTTCCCAGGGGCACAGCCCCACACTGACATGCCCTGCCCGCTTCCTGACCCCTGCGCCTGAGGACTGCAGTGGCAGGCCCTGTCCCAGAGGGGCTGCCTCCATTGGTGGGAGACCTGAGATGAGCTCTGATGGGGACTGGTGCCTGGGTCCTGCCATTTTTTGCTTAGATTAGGCGGGCGCTCGACACTGGACATGAAGGAGGCTGAGAGTCAGAAGCAGGGGTGAGGGTCAGGGCCAAGGGCCTCCATCGTACCCCTCCACGTTCCCACAAGAGCACCTGGCCACCCTCTTCACCGCAGCTGTTTGTAATCCGTTGTCCTCTGCAGGAAAGGGATGTGTGGGTTCCCCAGGGGTGTGGGCGAGGGTGCCGGCCGGTCAGTATCCATGGGTCTGTGGCTCTGACCGAACATGACCGGGAAAGGGGTCAGAAGTGCTTCACGTGAGGGCGTGGCCAGCACCAGGACTACAGGTGTTCAGGCCTGGACTCCACGCGCACTGTGCCCTTAGTGGTTGAGGGAACCGAGGGGCCCAGTGACCTCACAGCCCGCACCTCCTTGTTCTTGGTGCGCAGCCCCATGCGGTTTACTGCAAGGACATCCTGGACATCCGGCAGTTCTCTACGGTGAAAGGTGTCCACCTGGACAGCTCCGACCAAGCCTTCTACAGCCAGTTTGTCACGGGCTGTGTCTCCATCCCCTGGCAGAATGAGGTACTGCACTGGTCAGCACGGCCAGTTCACACCCGTTTTGGTGACAAAAATGGTGTGGGTTGTGTGTGTGTGTTGAGAGGTGAAATTATTCATGGCAGCTGCCCCAGTCCATTCACAGTAGGTAGACAGAAGGTAGCCACTGGGTCCAATGGGGGCATCTGGCCCCAAGTCCAGCTTCCTAAGCAGGGCTGGCCAGCAGTGTCGGGGAGGGAGGCCATATTACCCCCAGGAAGAGGCCAGGAGGCCGGGCAAGCAAGAACAGAGGCTGGGGCTGCAGTGGTGCTGGGCTGGAGACAGTGGACTGATCTCAGCGTCTCCCCCACTTCCACTCTGCTCCTCCGTGGATGCAGATGATTGAGTCCGAATGTTTCAAGGACATCAACGAAAATGAAGATGAAGAAACTGAGTCATTCGATCTAGAAGACAGAACGTGTCAGCCAGCCGCCAAGCAAAGGAGAGGCTTCTACAGCTTCCTCAGGAGCACAATAATGGTAAGGCATTGTTGCCGTGGTTTGAGTTTTCAGTGCGATGTGTTAAAGAACACTTCACGAAGTTAAAACTTTTTTTTTCAATGCCTCTTACAAAGAAGACATTTCACATGGTTGAAGGGCCAGCTGTTGTAGACGGCGCTGTTCGAGCCCAGGCAGAAAAATCCCCACGGTGACGTTACTATGAAGACTGTTCTCCGAGGACAATGGCTTAGCTGCACTCAGAACAGGTTCTGCTGTTAACGGCAGAACACTGACGCTAGACTCAGAAATCAGTATCGTACAGAACAATCACAAAACAATACACATTATTTAAATTTCTACATTGCATGTTCTGATTCTCATTTTCCTACATTCACATGGAAAGCTGCTTCTCTTTTAAAATGGAATTGTGGTTTGGAAAAACTTTCTATGGTAGCATTAAATTTAGCAGTTTTTTTCCAAGTGAAATTTTCTCCTGGGACTAGTGGATTATCCTTTTTTGTACCGTCTGTCCTTAAGGGCTTTACTCAGAGGCTATCTATTAACATTCTGTATGAAAAATAATCCTTTGGTGGTGAAAATCTTGGACTGCATTGACCATGAGGGCATTCCCTCTGAGAACTGGGCTGGGTCTGGGCTAACCCTGGCACCGTCCGGGAGAACCTGCTCGGGGCGGTCAGTGCTGCGTGGAAACCTCCTCACTGCGCCCCATGCCCCGCGCTGTGGCAGTGGAGCCTGTCTAGGAAACTGGCAGCTAATGGGTGCGTCCTGCCAGTTGAAGCCGCTCCCCCTCGTTCTTCTGGAGTGTGTAGGCTGGGTGGGCAGATGGGCATGTTCGTGCAACGGGGAATGCGAGAGGAGAGCCATACCGGGGGGCTTCTGTGTGTGTGAATGGAGTGTCCTGCAGGTTGTGAAACAAAGAAAACGTGTGAGGGTTTCGACTGCCCTAGAGTTAGTCCCCCAGATTTTTCCCACTGTCGTTTCGACTTGAGGCAAATGAAGGCAGCTTGGCCCAGGGAAGTCACTGATGGCGTGTGCCGTGTGTTGCAGGGCTGCATTCATTAACCCTGGAGCTGGCGAGAAGGCAGAGCTGCCCACAGGACTGTGATGCGCACCGCGCAGAGCCTGACCCCAAAGCTCAGGAGCTTTTGACTCAGTACCCATCCTTCCTGTGAACTGCAGTAAACAGGTGTGATACATCTTAAGCCATGTCTGTGAGTCTGCACAGTGTTTTACATTAATAGCTGAACTGTCTTTTCACTAGAGCTGGACTGAAGGAGAAAACCTCCCCAGGGCTGCTGTGATGTCTAGAAACCCCCGGGTATGGACACCTTGTGGTGATGCCTGAGCTTCACATGTACCCACAGAGCTCGGAAGAGGGGGCTTGAGCACCAGCCCCCAGTGTCCGGAGTCAGGGTCCCGTTTTTTACACACTCTGACTTGGACAGCGAGCTGAAGGCGGAGAAAATCATAAAAGCAGCCAGAGGAGCAACATTCCGAGGAGCAACAACTGCCTGTGGACAGCAAGGATCGGGCAGACGGTGGGGTCCAAGTCTTCCATGTGCTCACAGGGGTTACCTGCCAACCTTGAATTCTGTACCCAACCAAGAGTCCATTAAGAATGAAGACAAAACAATGACATTTTCAGATAAGCTGAAACTGAGATTTTAGCAATAGAAGATCCACTGTAAGAGAAATTCTAAAGGGTGTTTTCCAGGCAGAAGAAAATGGTCCCACACGGAAGATAGCAGAGGCAGGAAGTAACGAAGAGAAATGAAAATGGTAAATATGGGGGTCAAGTTAAGTAAACGTTGACGGCTGAAAACAACAATTAGTGTGTGTATTTGATGGGTGGGGTGCCACCAAAGTGCCCTCAGGGACTGCTGGTTCAGTCCTGTGTTCCTCCTGGCTCTGCTTCATGCTTCCTTTCTCCGGCTAAGGCCTCGCCTGCAGACTCCCACCGGGTTTTGCATTCAGGCAGATGCCACTGCCCAGCTGGCATCCGCGTGTGTGGGGTGCCAGGCTGCTTTAACATCTGTGTTTCCTCCAGGGCCGGGTCAGTCATAAGTGTGTTGTAAGGTTTTTATTTTTAGCTCCCCACAAAAGCCTATTCTTTCATGTTCCCACCACCCGGAAAATTTGAAAGCTGCAGAAAGGCACAGACTGAGATATGAAGTCACCGAATAGCCCTGCCCACAGAGAGCCAGTTATGAATCTGGTGCCCAGGTCCCTATTCCACGTGTGCTGTTGCCCTGTGTTTGAAGAGAGGCAGTCCTGCTCTGTGCAGCCGTGTGCCCTGCTAGTGCCAGTGAGCTTCTCCTGAGCCACGGGTGCTCTTCCCAAGATGACTGTCCAGCATTTACACTGTTCCCACTTTTTTGTGCCCAATGTTGCTGTGTAGGGACCATCCTTACACACACACAACTGTGCTCTGAGAACGAATGACGAGAAGTGACTCTGCTGTGCAGGGACTGTGGCCGCTGGCAAGGCTTTGGCCATGCCGTGCCATCCGGCCCAGCCAGCTGTGCCAGTCTCTCTTGGCTGTTTTCTGGACGATGCCAAGCTTTCCTCTGTGCTTCGGGATCTGCCTTCTTCACTGTTCCTTTCTCTACGGCTTTCTTACAAGACTTCTTGTCAGGATCATAGTAAGTTCTAGGTAACTCTCTGCCATGGCTGAAAGAGCCACGATCTGTCGTGGTGACAGGAGGTCTCAGTGACCCCTGACCTCTCTGGAGCACAGAGACAGAATAATCCAAAGCAAGTGTTTTAAACAAAATAGAACTATATTCCTCCCGGATTTCCATGAGACGGGCAGGCCAGGCTGGCCTGGCTTCACCCAGTTGTCTGGACCCCGGCTCCTTGCAGCTCCACCGCCCAGGATGTGGTGTTCATCCTCGGGATCCAAACCCCCTGCTCAAGTGCCAGCCAAGATGTCCCACCTTCAGGCAGCAGGACACTCTCTACAACTAACAGGCATCACTTCTGCATACAGCTCCTTGGCTAGAATGTATCTGGTCACGTGGCCACTGTCCACTAAAAGGGACGACGGGCAACGTATTTTAACTAAGGGGAAAAGTGCCCAGATAAAAACCGAGGTGCTGGTACTGAAAGTCAGGACAGCGTCCCATCCAAGTTCACGCTGAGTGCTCACCCCGATGCTCCAGAATGTGACTGCACTTGGAGACGGTGTGACGAGGTCGTATGGGTGGGTCCTGAGCCAATACGCCTGGTGTCCTTGTAGGGGGAGGGGACAGGACAGGTACGCACCGTGGAAGACCACGTGAGGACACGGGAGCAGGAGGCTGTGTGCACACCAAGGGGAGCAGCCTCACCTGCCCACACCTCGATCTTGGACTTGCAGCCTGTGGGGCTGGGGGAGGTGGGCCCCTGTGGCTGAGCCCGCAAGCTGCGGCCCCTCGTCACAGCAGCCCTGGGGAGCAGGCACACTGACCTGCTGCTGTGCAAGCAGCCGCACTGTGGCTTCACGGTTGCCGTGGGTCGGGAACCTGGGCACGGCGCAGAGGGTCCCCCACTTCCCAGTCTCCCAAAAGCCCAGCGGAGCACCCGCTGCCTCTCACCTGAAAGCTCCTGGGGCAAGATCCGCCGCTTCCCAGCTCAGGTGTTGTTGGCAGGATTCGGCTCTTCGGAGGCTGCTGGACGGGAAGTCTCCATTCTCACTGACTGCTGGCCACGGGGGCCTCTCACGTGGCAGCTGGCTCCACGAACGCCAGCAAGCCCGAAGGAAAGGGAGCCGGCAGGATGGAAGCCTCAGTCTTTTGTAACCTAGCCCCAGGACACCACCGTTCCTTAGGGTGGCTAGGAGTACCCCCAGGGCACCCCCGTTCGTAGGAAGGGCCATGCACAGGACTTGAGCGGCAGGAGGGGTCCCTGGGCCACCTTAGGAGGCCGCAGCACCTGGCGGCCCTGCGACACATGGATCAGGACCTTTCCTCACACCAGGGAGCTGGGGCTCAGGGCTGGCAACCGAGGTTCTTCCCCGAAGGGGCAGACTGGGGTTCCTGCGGTGACACTGGGTTCCCTTCCACCGGACCACCTGGCACAGCTGAGGCTCCGAGGGAGGAAGAGATGCGGCCTGTGGCCCGTCCCGCGGGCTCTGCAAGGTTCCTGCTCTCGGCACTGCTCCCGCCCCAGCCCCGTCCGCTCTCCCAGGCTGGCCCACCGCCTGCGGGGCAGGTGCGACCGCTGCCCAGGGGCGCCACGCCTTCCTCACCTGCCTCTCCTCCACCTGGCGAGGCACCCGAGCCCCCGACACCTTCGTGCCGCCCGCCGCGCACCCAGCAGGAGTCCTCGACCCCGAGGGGTCGCGCGCACAGCCCCGCCTCTTCGCGCAACAGGCGCTCAGCGCCCCGCCCTCCCAGACCCTCCCCCTCTCCGGCGGCGCCCGGCCCCGCCCCGCCCGCTCGCTGGAAGGACCAATCCCGCAGGTCTCCGCCCACTGCCGGGACCAGTGCCCTCCCCCGGGCTCCGGCGGGACCGCGCGGCGACTCCTCCCAGGGCGTGCCCGCGACCCCGCCCTCAGCCTGCGCCCCGGCCGCGGGTGGCCAGGCAAACCCCACGGGTCTCCGGGCCAAGCCAACCAGGACCCCAGGCGTCCGCGGGGGCTTGACACCTAGGGGTGCCCAGCCCGCCGCGCTCCTCAGCGCCAGGCCACCCCGTCATCGCCCCTCACCGCTGGTTCGGCCCTCAGGGCCGTGCTTCGCAGTCGTAGCTCCGTCCACATTCCTCCCTCGTCACCGCCGCGCCCCACACAGCCGGGCCCGGCCCCAGCGCGCTGCCCGGCCTCCTTCGTCCCCCTCTCCCCTCACCCGCAAGTCCAGCCCTCAGCGCCTTGCCACGCCTTCCTGGGGACGGCGGCTCGCACCATCAGGGAACGCCCTCCGCGCCGCGCTCCGCCCTCCGCCCTCAGCGCCCGATCCCGGCCCTCAGCGCCCGATCCCGCCCCTCCGCGCCGCGCAGCCCCGACGGGGAAGGACGCTTCTCTGTCAGTGGCTGCGCCAGCTCTACACGCAATTTGATGGGCGCGGGGGCGGGCCAGTGCCTCGGTTGGCCATTGGCAGAGACCGCCTTCTCTCGTTGTCAATCTGTCGGCCAAGCCTGGCCCCGCCCCGGCGGCGGAGCGTTGCTGGACGCAAGGCCGCGGAGGCTGCCGGGACGGGCTGAAGATGGCCGAACGCTTCGGTGCCTTTCCTATCCGCGGCCCCAAACCCCATTCATTGCTGCGCTGCTGAGCGGCGCCGCAAGCCAGTCCGAGGGCCTCGGACTCTGTCCCCACGGGGCAGGAGACCGCCATGGCGACCCTGGAGAAGCTGATGAAGGCCTTCGAGTCCCTCAAGTCCTTCCAGCAGCAGCAACAGCAGCAGCAGCAGCCGCCGCCGTCTCAGCCCGCTCAGCCCCCGCCGCCTCAGCCTCAGCCCCCGCCGCCCCCGCCGCCGCCGCCGCCGCCTCCTGGCCCCGCAGTGGCGGAGGAGCAGCTGCCCCGACCGTGAGTGCGGGCCCGCTGCAGCTCCCTGCCCCGCGACGGCCCAGTGGAGCGGTGTCCCTGCCGACCCGGGCTGCGCGGCAACAGGGCCCCCTTCCCCTCCTGCCACGGGAGCCTGTCCCGGGCCCTCCCTCGGCTCCTCACCTGGGTTTCGGTTCTCCTGCGGGCAAGCACAGCCTCTCCTGACGGCCCCAGGTGACCCCGGTCCCCCGCCTTTCCCCGCGGGCGAAGTTAGGGAAGGAACTTGCTGCTGTGTATTTGCAAGAACCCAGGGTTAAGTTGTGAGCGGAGCTCGGCAGAGCCGAGGCGGCGTCCCTGTCGGCTTCCTCCGAGCCACTTCCCTCCCCATCTCCTGGGCGAGCGGGAGGAGGGCCGAGGGCGCAGGACTCTTCTCGGGGAGCTGGGGGGGAGCTGGGGGGGAGCTGGGGGTCAGAGCTGGAGTGCCGTGGGATGTGCATGACATCATGCCTCAAGGCGGGAGGGCGGGGGGGGGGCACCGGGGAGTGATGGCGTGGTCCCAGGGTGATGCTCTTGCGCGGGGCCCTGGCGACAGCCTGTGCTGGATGGATGGAGGCTGCGTTCCCATCTTTTCGAGAGGTTTAATGTAGTTCGGGGATTGCAGCGGTAGCAACAAGATTTTAAGTATCAGGAAGAGAGACCCGCTCTCTAAGCTCAGGTTTGGCCTGTACGCACACGAGTGAGTTATGGTTGCCAAGCTAAGTGGAGACCTACTTGGCCGGTTATTACCAACAAGTGAGGAGTAATAAAACCGCCTTGAGTATTAGGAAGAGAGAATCGAAGCTTGTTGCCAGTTTCCCCTGGAAATAATAAGGACAGGTTGCCAGGGGCGAGGGTCGCAGCTGGCGGGGAAGGACGTCCATTTTACCAGTATTGCCGTCCACTTGCTGGGACGTGGGTGTCCGCGGACCAACGGTGGCTCCTGCTTCCTTTGTGGCCGACATCTGGGTGCTGCTGGGAGACTAGAGGTCTCTTTTGCGTGTGTTTGGGAAGATTTTTGAAATAGAAAAAGAGAGACCACTAAGGGCACCCTCTAACTGGATGCACGTCCTTGCCCCTGAAGTCTGTGTGCCAGTGTGCAGCAGAGGCTAGGGAGTGCTTGGCAGCGCTTCCGGCCTCTCCCCCTCCCGGTTTTATTTCTGGTCTGTAGGTGTGCAGCATGGAATTTAATGAGGACGGATTTCAAGAAGCAGCCCCTTTAAGAAGCTCACTCCATTAAGACTCATTCTCTCTTTTGTAATGTTTTCTTGTTCTTTACATTTCTGAGAGGATCCTTGCTGTGTTCGGAGAGTTAGTTAGAAAACGTGGATTTGGGGAGTGAGGTTGGCAGAGGAGCGTTAGAATTTTTATGGCAGCCTCACTGGAGTTCCTCCCCGAGGCGGCCGTCCTGCAGGCTCGCACTCTGTGTGGGTCTGGTGTAAACAGCCAGGCACTAAGGCCCTTGCGGGGGAGCAGGATCGAACTGCTGCCCCTGGTGGCTTTGTCAGACTCTCCTTCCATCTTAAAATAAACACGCCTTCTGTTTCTGGTGCTGATTTGACGGAACCTCCTGAATTTGCTTATCTTCAAAAAGTGGGTATGAAGACGCTTCCTTCTGACCCTGGCTTGACCAAGTAGATTTTGTTTCATTATTTTAAGGCAGTCATGATTGACTTCTGTTAAAATTTCACCTATTATTTTTGCATAAGTAATACATTAATATGATGCAAATTTCAGAAGGTAATAATTAAAAATCTCATCTCCATTCCTTTCTCCCGAGTGCCTAGCACTGTTCCCAGAGGCACGCGCCCTTACACTCCCCTTCCAGATGTAACCTGTGCATGTATGAAGATAGACTTTATTTAAAAACAAAGGTATTTCAATATAGTAATTTTGAAAGGGTCTTGGTATGCTCAGAAATCAACTGCATTAGGCTTAATTATAGTTCTTTTAACTAAAATGCATAAAAGTATTTTTATGTACTTTGCTGTTAAGACAGCAGGTATTCATAAATTTGTGAGTAATAAATACATTGCTTACAAATTTGGATCTTGGCATTTCTGTTCAGCCGCTTTAGCTGAAAAATCCATTCCCCAAAGTAAGATTGGCCAAAAGTAGTTTAGAAAGTATCTGTTCTGTCTTTATGGCCCTCGCCGTCTGTGTGGGGAGTTGTAGCGCCCCAGTGTGGGCTTTGCTGGGAGTGTCTGAGTGCCCGCCCTTGGTTCCGCACGCAGGACGCAGGGGTCCCGGCGGGACCGGCGGGCAGGGAGCGCCCGAGCCAGGGAGGCAGTTGGCGTTTGCCTTGGCACTTTCTCGTTCTCCGTCCAGATACAGTCCCTGCCTTTAATTATTTACTTATCGATAAATATTTACTGACCAGCTAATGTGTGTCGCGCACTGTGCTAATAGCTGCAGCACCACAGCAGTGAACAGATAAAGCTCTGCACTCACGGAGCTTTCATTGCAGTGGGGGACGTAGCTAGTACACGGGGAGAATAAAAACGTAACAGTGTGTTGGCTAGTGACACGTGAAGGAGGAGCAGCAAACGGGAGGGGACGTGGCAGTGTCAGTGTCAACACGCTGACGTTTCAGAGAGGGTGCCCCCTGAGGAGGTGGCCGGGAGCCCGTGCCCGAAGCCGAGGAGAGAGCTGTGAGGGTGGAGAGGGGCATCCCAGGCGGGAGCCAGGGCCGAAGAGCCCCCCACTTGGAGAAGAGCACCGAGGTCAGTCTGGTTGAATCAGTGAGCGGGGGACCGTCCCCAGTGGGGAGGCCAGAGACTTAGGAGGAGGCCCGGCCCCGCCCCGCCGCTCGGCCCTTCCGTGTAGGTGGGATTGACACACTGGCGTCTACTCCGAGTGGCGGAGGGAGCCGTGGGAGCGCTGGGTTCGGACTAGCAGGACTCGAGTGCCGTTTCACGTCGGGTGCTGGCTGAGGACGAGTGGAGGGTGCGTGGGCAGGAGCCGGGAGCGGTGGGGAGCCCCTGCAGCATTGGGACGAGCGGGTGGGCTCTGCCAGCGTGTCGGCAGGGGCCAGCCAGGAGGTGCGAAGTGACAGTTTGGAAGGTGGAGCCAGTAGGGCCCGTTCGGGTCTCTGTCTGCCGGGCATCACCCCGTGTCGCTGTGGCTGGTGTTGCCAGGTAGGGGTCCGTCCAGCCGCAACGGACAAGCCGGCTGCGGCGGCTCCCACAGGTGAGAGTCGGTTGTGTTTCTGAGGCGGTGCAGCAGTGAGGTCGGGACCGGGCCCTTTCCCACGCTTCGCTTGAAGCCCTCGTCCTCAGTCTTTCCCGTTTTCGAGCTGTCTTTTTAGGGTTGATTGTGTCAGGGACGGTGTATATTGTCTGTGTTCCAGGGGCTTAGCACGCACGTGGTTTGTGGAGACGTCTCCCTTTCTGTGGGCTCCTCTTTGCTTGTCTGCCTGCGCAGGCAGCTGCGGGCTGCCATCCAGGCACCCTCCAGGAGGAGAGCCCTCCGTGCCTTTTAAATAGTGTCCTTTGAAGTAAAACCATTTTTAATTTTGATGAAATAGTTTTCTGTTTTGTCTTACATTGCTGCACTTTAAGTGTTATATCTAAGAAACTGTTGCTTGATTCAGGGTCATAGAGATTTATTACTCTTGTGTTTTCTTGTAAGAATTTTAGATGCTTAGTTCTCATTTCTTATCCATCTCGTTAATTTTTACGAGGTCAGGGTCTGCCTTCATTCGTCCGCACGTGGGTGCCCAGTTGCCCGGCACCACTGTGGACGGACAGCCTGTCCTCTCCCGGTGGAGCTGTCCCGGCACCTGGTCGGACGGAGCGTCCGGGCTGTGCGGGTTTATTTCCGGACTCGCCATTGTGTCCGCCCATCCCCCACAGCTCTGTCTGGCCTTGATCCTTGTAGCTCGTGTCACAGATCCAACCTGAAACGTGAGTCCTCCACCGTTGCCCTTTCCAAGATGGTGTGGGCTCTTCTGGGCCCTTCGCGCTTCCGTAGAACTGTAAGACCAGGCCGTCTGCTCCTGCAGGGGGCCGGCTGGGGCCCGCGTGGGGGTGGCGTTGCGCCCGAAGGTAGTTTGGAGAGGACTGACATCTTAGCGGTGCTGAGTCTCCCGCCCAGGACACTGGCAGGAGTTCCCCGACGGTCAGATCGGGTGTGCGTGTCGGGGGCGGGGTGGGGGGGCGGGGCCTGCTCTGCGGGCCGCCACCGGGCCGGGCGTGAACGATCGCGCACGGCCCTGTTCCAGGAGGATTTCATTTTCCCGGAGACCAAATGTCATGTGATCTTCACGTCATGAAATAATAGTCTTTGGGTTTTTATTTTAGTCAACCATTTACTTTTATTTTTAGAGATTGTACTTATTCGTTTTTAGAGAGAAGGGAAGGGATGGAGAAAGAGAGGGAGCGAAACCTCCATGTGTGAGAGGAACGTCTCGGCTGCTTCTCGCCTGTCCCCAGCTGGGGCCCCAGCCCACGGCCCAGCACGGGCCCTGACTGGGAACCGAACCGGGGACCCTTCAGATTGGGGGTGACGCCTGGCCCGCGGAGCCACACCAGTCAGGGCTAGTCAGCCATTTAAAAGTGTGGAAACATTTCTTAGCTCACAGACTGTCCAAAACAAGGCAGGCTGTAGTTCCCTTACCCCTCGAGTAAATATGACTGGGCCACTTTGGGGAAAGATTTACCTTTCGGGTCCCTTTTGGTAACTAGTGCAGAAGTTGTGAAAGTTTCACGTGCATACGGTAAAAACATCTTCAGTTAGTGTGGAAGACCAACAGCACAGTCCTCCTGCCAGTCTTTTAGTCTCGGCGCCTGAAATAACAGTTATTAAGTGTCTTTCGTCTTCCTGATTTTTTAATGCATGTTCCCGCACTTACGCGTGTCCTTGGTTTCGTGTGCGTGCCTGAGGGGCTGCGGGCTCCCGGGCTCCTGGGCTCCTGCTGCGAAGCGAGGCCCCACCCTGCTGCCTCAGGGTGGGGAGGCCGCCACCCTGTGAGGAGCCGCAGAGTGGGTGCGAGGGGACCAGGTCTCAGTGAGCGCTGCATGACGTTGCAGCGCTTCCTTCTAGCGGGGGCTTCTGGAGACGGGAAGGCGAGGTCCTGTGCTGTCCTGGCTTGCCAGTGGGCTGACAGGTGCTCTCCACCTTGCCAGCCCCACCCCAGGACCCCCAGTCCCTGCAGGGGGCCGCCTGGCACAATACCTTGGCATAGTGGATCCCCTGTATTCAGACAAGAAGGAAAAAGGCAGTATAAGACACTGCTTACTGTTGTGTTACATTGAGTCAGCTCCGAGTCTAGACTGTCTGCTCGAGACAGGAAGACGGTGGATCCTGCTGCTCAGAGCGACCTGCGCCAGCAGCTGGGAGCCCAGAAGGAGTGCGGAATCTCTGCCCACCCCGGGCCTGCGGAGCCCGAGTTGCATTCTCACAGGCTCTGCAAGCAGCCTCTGTGCGCGGGGCCGGAGCAGCGCTGCGGCTGTTGGGAGGGCGGACATCTGTGCTTGTGTGTGCACGTGCAGCCGAGGCCGGGCCCCTCGAGCATTTGCGCAGCTGCAGGCTCGGCCGTGACGCCGCCTGTGAGCTGCACATTTGGAGCTCCCGGCTTCCGGGGTGGGGACTGCAGTGGGGAGTGGACTGGGCGCCGGGGTCACAGCCACAGACAGGAAACTGCAAAACAGAATAAGGGGGGCCGTGCAGTGCTGTGAAGGGGGTGCAGTGCACTGAAGGGGTGACAGACTCTGGGGCAGAGCCACGTGGACGCGTGGAAGACCAGAGGTCCTGGCGGAGGGACGCAGGTGTGTTGGCGGAGCAGGGAGGAGGCCAGCGGTGCGGGAGCACCGCAGCGGACTGAAGGGCAGACACGGGACGAGGCTGGAGGGCCGGAGGTGGACCAGAAAGGACTGCTCTGACCACCCCGTGTGAAACCATCACGTAATCACTGCTGGTGGGAATGGAGGTGTCCACCTGCTCTGGGGCCAGCTGGCACTGCCGGACAGAACTGAACGAGCAGGTCGCGACCTGGCCCTGGCACTCTGGGGCGCCGATCCCGGAGAAGTGAACACTTCCGTCCACACACAAATGGGCGCACGAGCGTTCCGGCAGCTTCGCCTCTGCCCCCCAGACACCGGAGTCAGCCCCGGTGCCCTTCAGTGGACGAGGAGTTGGGCTGCTGAGCCTGAGGTGGGCAGGCGCTGCCCCACAGCTCAGACAGACCGTGACGTCTGACGTCCCGCTCAGGGAAGCGGCCCGTCAGTCCCAAGGCCTGGTGCTGTGCGGTCCTGTCCGTGTAACTCTTCTGAAATGATGGGCAAAGCTCTGGGCACGGAGACCGGCGGACTGCGGCGGGGCGTGGGGTGGCGGTGGCAGGGAGGGTGGGAGAGGGAGGGCCTGCAGTTCTGACGGGGCACCTCGGGGGGCCCTTGTGCTGGACACACAGAGTTAGCGTGCCTGGAAGAGTCACACAGAACTAGATGCGCGCGCAGTGAGTGAGAGCAGCTCTCGTGGGAATCTGAGATCAGTGGCATGTATCAGCGTCAGCCCTGTAGTTTTGCAGAGTGCTGCTGCGGCAGGACCCTGGGTAGGGTGTACATTGGGTCTCAGTTATCTCTTCAGTTGCATGGGAATCTGTGATTACCCCAGTGAAACTCCAGCTGAGCAAGAGAGTCCCCCTCTGGTGGCGAGGCAGCGTGAGCGGAGGCTGCAGTGGTGGCGGGGAGCAGCGTCCGATGCCCGACCCCTTCGGAGGGAGAGCTGACTGCGTTTGCAGACGGGGTTTGTGAAAGCTGAGGCTCGCCATTCCAAGACGTGCAGCCCGGTGGCTTCGGCGTGCCCACTGGCCTCTGCAGCCGGCACCTCCTCCGGCTCCCCAGCTCTGCGCCGGGACTGGAAGCCCCTCCCTGGTGGCCGAGCCCCCAAGCCCCCAGCCGCTCTTGGGTCCCGGTCTCTGGTTTGCGTGTCTGAGTGTTCCTCGTGGGCGCAGTCGCACAGCGAGGGCCTTCTGGGTGGGACCGTGTCCACGGAGCCCTGCGGACCGGTTTCCCAGCAGCGCCTTTTCTGCCACCGACTTTCTGCGTTCAGTCAGCTCACCGGCAGGAAAGGGGTGGTGGTAGTGGCCCGTCTCCGTGACTCAGAGTGTGGGCCAGGGAGGTCTCGCGCCCCAAATCCCTTCATCAGTCGCCACTTTTATTTTTATGGGAGACACAACTCAGAAGTGACGTTTGGTTCCCGCGCCCTCCGTTCCGGGAGACTCCTCACTGTCTGGCAACACGCTCCCGTTTCGGGGTGCTGGGAGAGTTGGAGATTGCTGGCAGGGTCAGGAGACGGGTCCTGCTGACCGGGCGGGCCGGGGGTCCGCCGCGAGTGTGCTCATGGGAGCGCTGGCGGGTGCTGGCCGCCAGGCGCGTGTGGGTGAGTGACGTCAGTGCTCGGTGGCTCCAGGCCTCCCCCTGGCCCACCCTCGTTTTTTCATGCATAATCGTCACGCAATCTAGAAATGAGAATCCAGACGGGAGGGCTGGAATTCCCCGTTTGGCGTTAGTTCTGTGACGGCGGTTTTGGCGTGACCGTGTGTGCTGCGGAGGCCTTGGCCTCTCTGTGCCTGCGCCCCCAGGTGCGTGTTCCTGTGCGGGCCACTTCCTCGCGGGGCTGGGGGGCTGGCCGAGTTCTGTCCCGCTTCGGAGGCGAGGTGGAAGTGCCACTTCCCCAGAACCGACAGAGGGTCAGGAGCGCCCCGACGCTGTTGACCAGCCCGCCCAGAGCTGGCGCTTCCGGCTCCCACCTTTGTTGCCTCCTTCCTCTCCACGGGGAGCAGGTGAGTCTGGACGTGCCCGCTGCTGATCCGGTTCAGTGCGTGGGGGCACACATAGTTGTCGTTTTCTTGGACTCCCAGGTTCGCTCACTGCACAAAGTAAGGCGGGAAGGAGGTTCACGCAGGGACCAGAGAGTACAAGACCTGGGCTGGAAGGTGGGGGAGCAAACGAGCGAGTCCTCACCCGCGGCCGGGGCTCCCCGAGCTCCAGGAACACTGACCCGGGCGCAGGGCGGAGTCACCCGCGCCAAGGGGAGCAGGCTGTGGGGACGGGGGTTGGAGGTCGGCACCCCAGTCTGTCGTGGCTGTCGTGGCCGCACAGACGTGCTCGCGCTGTGGCCCTCGGGGTGGGCCCCCGTGGGACCGGGTGACACGGCGCAGGCCGTGAGAGCCCGTGTGGTGTTCTTCCTTGTGGCCTGCGTTCTTTTGGTTTGTCACCTGTGTGGAGAGAGGGACAGAGTTCTTTTAAAACTTAGTGTCTGTGACTCCTGAGGAGACGGAGAGGTGGTCCGTGGGCCTGGCAGGTTCTCCGTCGGCACGCGGGTACTGGTGCAGAGCCGCTGACTTGTTCCTCTTGTTGGCACCATGCCGACCGCCGAGCGGTGCACGGCCGGCCTGCGCGGTGACAGGTGTGGCTGCTCGGGCAGGTGGGCGCTGCACTGCCTTTGTTGGGGCCATCTTGTCGAGTCCAGGGAGCACGGGGAGCACGTCACGCTTCGTAAACGTGTACAATGTTGCAGCCTGAGGGACACTGCCTTCCCTGGCCTAAGGCGACTCAGCCGTCCAGCCTGACCGTCTTCTATTGAGTACACAGGAGGCCTGCAAGTCTGCTCCAGGCTGCGCTCTGGAGGCCCCGCCGGTCCAGACACTTGGCCCACCCCTCCCTGTGAGCCGAGCCCCTCCCGGTCCAGCAGGGAGAGTCGGGCTCCAAGGCGCAGAAACCCTGGGATGAAGGTTCTGCTTGGGTTTGGACTCTGCTGAAAGCCCCGGTCGTGAATGTTTCTCTTCTGACCCCCACTTCGCCGTGAGGCCCACTCAGTGTGGTGCCTGCCAGCTGTCTGCGCACCACCAGCCCCAGGGCACCGTCGCGGCCCCGGTGTGCGGGACTGCCACGGTGGGGAGCCCGGGTGCTGCGGGCTCAGTCCAGGGAAGGCCCGGGGCAGGTTGACGAGTGGGCAGATGGGTTAGGTTGCCTCCTGCAGTGCGGGAGTCTGTCCGAGAGCGTTCCTGACGGCTGTCTCACTAGGCAGTGCTGCTGTGGCAGAGACCGGCCGGTGGTGTGGGGGAGCGAGCACACTATCATAGCGCCCTTTTCTTTCTCCCGAAAGCCGCCGTACAGCGTGCAGGCTATAGAGCGTGCCCCCCTTAGTGTGCAGTTCCGTGTGCTCTGACAGACGTGCCGCAGGACTGCCACCGCAGTGGAGACTGGAGCCACCCCTGCCCGTGCCCCTGCCTCTCTGCGTCGCCTCTTCCCGGCCCCTGGAGGCTGCCCATCACTTTGGTTCCTGTCGCTTTGTCTCATCCAGGACGTCATGTGAATGGACTCATGTGTGCAGGGTGTAGCCTTGAACCTGGTACATGGAGATTCACCCTTGTGTGTTTTAGCGGTTTGCCCTTCTCACCGCCAGGCGGTGTTCTGCGGTCTGGAGAACGGTGTGTGCACCCGTCCTCCGGGTGAAGCTCTGCTATTTCCATCCAGAGCTTTCGAAGTGGGTGGTTCGCGAGGATGGGAGGTGGTGTTCTCTGCTTCTTGTGCCCCCTTCGGGGCCCAGGTGGCTGCCCCCCGTTGCCCTGCAGCCCTCTGAAGCCTTTATTGGTGTAATTAACAATGGGGAGGGAGTGGGGCATGTTTGTCCCAGCTGGAGGAACGACGGGAAACGCAGGGCACGCCTTGGTTCCCGTGTCATCTGGGCGGCGAGCTGGGGGTCTGTCTCTGGCCGCAGGCACGGCAGTGGGACTTCTGAGTGGCAGGCGCGTGTCCAGAAGGGAAGAAGGGTGCTCTGGTAGGCGACTGGCACTCTGCAGGTCACTTGCTGGCGTGAGTCCCCTCAGGAAGGGGGCTGGGAGACACGTGCGTGCCCAGCTCACGTAACGAGCGGCTCTTCCCCGGTGGCCGCTGGGAGGCCCCTCCCCACTTGCCCCGACCCAGGCTGCTCATCCAGGCCCTGGTCTCTCCTGTGCCTGGACGCCTCGTCTGTTCTTCAGGGCCCTTAACTCCCCCTTTGGAGGTTCTCCCTGGCCCCCCAGCAGGCCTTTGGAGGGTGCACCTTCATCTGGTCGGCACCGCTGGGACAGCCTGTTGCTGCAGATGCACTGTTTGGAGCCCGGTGGCCGCGTCAGGGTTTGAACAGTCACAGGTGTCTGCAGGCGAGACCCCTCCCCCAGTTTGGTGATAGAATTCCCTCAAAAACCCGGCGGTCTTCTGGTTTGATTGTTCTAGGCACTACCACATACTGGTAACTGTACTCAGATTGTTTTGTGGACGTAGTTCTTAAGCCTGCTTGATTTTCTGCCTTCCTCTTCGGATCATCTGCCTCCCTTATCTCTGTGGTGTGCACCGTGAAGACACCTGAAGCCGTGGCTTCCCGTGGAAAGCAGGCACCTTTAATCTGATGTTGACCTGGCTGTTCATCTCCTTTTGTTTGTCTGAGAACTCTTAGTAGGAGGCTTCTTCCAGCTCTGTGGGGACACAGAAGTAATGGGCGGTTGTCTGTAGTCTCGGCCTGACCCGGAGTGGGAGGTCTGTGCAGCCTGCGGACCACAGCCAGTGGGCAGTGCGGTTTCCAGGCGTGGAGGCAGCCGGTGCACAGAGGAGTCACTGGGTTCGTGCATTTCAGTGGCTTGCACGCCCTTCTGCTGGCGTGGTCTCAGACGAGTCACCGTTTGCACTGCAGCGGTTCTCCGCTGAGTCGGGGAAAACGCGGTGAGCTGGAGACACTGCCCGACTGCCGTGCCGGGGTGCGGAAGCCCTGGGTTGGCTCCTCTGCCCGGCCCCGCCCCGGCCCCGGCCCCGCCCCGGCCCCGCCCCCGGCCCCGCCCCGGCCCCGGCCCCGCCCCGGCCCCGCCCCGGCCCCAGCGTGCAGTGTGGGGTTGACGCCCAGTGGCGGGGGATGCTGATCGAATGCATTAGTGATGCGCACGAACTTTGCAGTGCACAATTCAACACCTGTTTCGCTTCTCTTCCTTTTTTATTTTAGAAAGAAAGAACACTCTGCCACCAAGAAGGACCGTGTGACTCATTGTCTGACTATATGTGAAAGCATAGTGGCCCAGTCTCTCAGGTAATTGCGCTTTGTACTTCTGGTGGAAATGAGAACTCGATCGCTGTCCGCTCTTACAGGGCTAGAATGTTCCCTGCCTCCCAGCTGTCTGAAGCCTTTCAAAGACCCTTCCTCCGCCGCCTCCCGCCGGTGGCCCGGTTGGCTGGAGGGCTGCCCCACGCACCAGCAGGTTGCGGCGCGATCCTCGGCTGGGGTGTGTGCACAGGGCAGCGGACCAGTGTCCCCCCCCCCTTCTCCCCGCCCCCCGCACTTCCTTTCTCTCCAAAAATCAGTCCGCATGTCCTCGGGTGAGGATGCCGACAAGGCGGAGGGGCCCTCCGGCCGCCCTGGCTGCCCGAGCTGGCAGGACCCTGCGATGGGCGCTGTTTCCCCTCCACCCGCACGGGCAGCAGCTGGCGACCGGGGTGGTGTGGGGCCGCGGGATGACACTCAGTTGCACCCTTGGTGGCTGTATTAATTTAAAAATCACCTTTCCTTGACGTTTTACCTTAGTTAGTAACTGGAACAACACGAGCCTTGTTCCCATCGACCAGACTGATGGATCGCTTCCTCTGGCGTGGGGCTCCCAGGGTCCCGCTCCGGCGGGGGTGTGGCTGTGGGCGGGGGTGTGGCTGTGGGCGGGGGTGGGGCTGCGGGCGGGGGTGGGGCTGCGGGGCTGCCTCCCTGGCTCAGCCTCTCTCCCAGTGGAGCTCCCCCTTCCGCCGTAGCTCCTTCTCCGAGTCTCCTTGTTTCTTTACTTTCATGGTCTGCCTTTCCGTTGGCCGTCCCTGGGAGTGGCGGGTGGGAGTGTTTTAGGCCTGTCTGAGGGCGGAGTGGGAGACAGGTGCACCCATGGTCTCTGGGTTCTGCTGCCCAGATGGGCGTGCTGGAAATGCTCCCCCCCTTGCTCTTCTTCCTCCTGGAATAAGTGACTCATGCTGTTCTTCTTTGTCGTCTGCTAGAAAACGCCTGGAGGAGAGTAGCAGTCTTGATTTAGTGCTAACAGAAACTTGGTGATTCGCTTATTTTCGATGGTACTTTACGTTTTTATTTTGTACTTTTTTTTTTTTAAAGATTTTATTTATTTATTTATTTATTTTTAGAGAGGGAAGGGAGAGGGAGAGAGAGAGAGAAACATCAATGTGCGGTTGCTGGGGGACATGGCCTGCAACCTAGGTATGTGCCCTGACTGGGAATCGAACCTGCGATGCCTGGTTCGCAGCCCGCGCTCAATCCACTGAGCTACGCCAGCCAGGGCTTATTTTGTACTTTTAAAGGGGTTTCACATACAAAGCTCCGTCTCAGTTCGCCTCGTCCCCTCAGTCGTGGGACGCGGCGGACAGTGTCGAAACCCTGTGGGCGGAAGGCGGCCACAGCGAGAGTGTGTCCTGAAGGCAGGTGCAGGGGAGTCGTGTGCTGCAGGAAACCGCTCCAGGGCGAAGCGGGGAAGAGGGAGACCGGTTTGAGTTCCGCTCCGCTCCCTCCAGGCCCGGCGACGTAGATAAGTTGAATGTTCTGGAGCCTCTCGCCTCACTCACGAAATGCGGACGCCGTTCGTAGGGCTCTGGCGGGTCCAGTGACGCGTGGGAAACGCTGTCCAGGATGCGCTCCTTACCCGCCGGTGGTGAGGTGCCTCGTCCTGCACCTTTTGTTGTTGCGAGAGACTGACCTTCAGTCCCGGCAGCTTCAGGCGCCCAGCTCCGCAGCCCAGGGCCCGGCAGCTGGTTTGACCCCGAAAGCCTGGCTCCCGGCCCAGCGCACACTCCCTCCTCTGGCCTGAGCATGGCACGCTTCCTGCCTCCCTCGGCCGCCCGGTCCGGGCGGGCCGGTGGGCCGGTGGGGTGTGGGCTGAGGTCCACACGTCAGCGAATGTGTGTGTGGATGTTGTCGGGCTGGCCGTGGCTCATTTTGCCATTGGAATCAGTAGCTCCTGCCCCTGGTTTTCACGCTGGGTGTCTGTTCTGTGTGTGTGGCGTGGGGCTCCTGTTCCGCAGAGGAGCTGGTTAAAAGGGTATTGTATGGGGTTTGCACCCAGAGAGGAAGCTTAGGCTCAGATCAAAAAACAAGTTTATTTTAAGACATGCACCATACTTTCCAGGAATTTGGGAGTGTAGAGCTGTGGTGGGTGTTCTGTGTGTGTGTGTAATGTTTTATGGAATCTTCGCCATGGCTGGTGTTTCCTGTGGTCTCGTCTTGAGTGTGTCTGTGTCTGTGCTGCTTTCCCGTGGCCTCTGTGTGTGACGCACTGGCCTTCTCTGCAGTGGGGTCCCCTCAGGGGCAGCCCCTGGGGTTTCCAGCGTGGAGAGCCCCCTGAGGCTGCCGGCGCTGTGTGATGAAGCAGCCAGTCCCGGTCTTGACCTGACGGCCGAGACTGCCGGTTCCCTGACGTGTGCGAGCATCTTAGTCCCCTGGAAACGTTGTTGGAGCACAGGAACGAGGACGCCGCAGGGCCCTCCTCCCCAGCACACCGGTGTTTTCCTGGGCCACGTGCAGGCGTCTGCTTCTAAAGAGTCCTCTTGAGCACCCTGTGAGCCCACGTCCAGGCAGGTGCACCTCGATAAGGTGGTCGAGTGAAAGGAAGTGCACAGAAAACCACAGATGCCCATGTGTCAGCACAGGTCAGTCGGAAAGCCACGTGGCTTCAGACCCTGTTCACAGTGGCGACAACGTGCACCACGTAGAGGAGTCGGCAGGAAATACACAAGAATCATGTGAGGACTGCTACTGGCCTTTTTGAAAGGCACACATGACTACTTTTCTTCCTAGGTGGAAAGATTTTTTTTATCAAAACTTGAATTTTCTCTAAATTACTGGTAATCCTTATATTTAAGGTGATTTTGACCAAGATTCAGGTAGGGGCGCTTTGAACTTGCCCACCTGCAAGAGCAGACGCGTGTGCGCCCTGCAGAGTGTGAGCCGTGAGCGATGCGGGGCCCGTGCAGGCAGCGGGCGGCGGGCCCTGAGGGAGGTGTGCCGCGGGGAGGCGGGCGCCTGCACGCCCGTGCGCGTGCTGGTGCTGGGCTGGCTTCCCGGGTCAGCGCCCGGGCAGCGGGGGGCTTCTGAGCCAGTCTGCTGCCTGGGGGGGGCTGAAGTCTGCGTCATCGTGCAGAGGGACCTAAGCGTCAGATTGAGCTCCCGCCCGGGGGACACCGGAAGGTCACTGCAGAGAGAGCCTGTGCCCCTAGGCTGAGGAAGGCCGGCGGACACAGAAACGGCGGCTTGGACTGGATCCCACTCAGCGTGTCAGAGTCCACCTGAAACTCGGCAGTGGGCTGGCCCCGGGTGGGCACTGTGGGCTCGCGGCCTCTGTGCAGAGCAGGCACAGGTCCCACAGGAGGAGAGCTGGATGGGGCCAGCACGCACGTGACCCACACTTGTGTGGTGCTTCTGTGGGGGACGTTCAGGTTCACCAGTGGCGACGGAATGAGACCGAGCAGAGGGACAGTCCCCTCATGGCTGCGTGGTGTGGGTGTGTTCCGAGAGAGGCGTCCTCGGGCGTCTGCGTCACCGTGTGCACGTCACAGAGCGACTCCATGCAGCCCTGGGCCTGTGCTGTGCGCCGTGGGCCGCTGCGACACAGCAGCGCGTGGGAGTCTGTGTGTCTGGGCGTGGAAGACGTGCAGCGGCATGGACAGACGCGGCGCGGTGAGCGCACGGTCCCAGGCGCAGGGCCCTTCGCGTGAGTGGGACCCCGGGGCCGGAGTGGCTCTGGGGAGCCAGGAGTGGGGGGCGTGAGGGCGCAGGCTAGGACACCACCGCACGCTGCTGTGGGAGGCACACGCTGTGAGTGCTCTTGGGCCACGCTAAATTTAAAAAGTACTTTTATTTATGTGCCGTATTTTTTGGACCATAAGATGCACCTCGGTTTTAGGGGAGGAAAATAGGGGAAAAAATTTTGAAGCAAAAAAATGTGGTAAAATATTTAATAACATAAATAACAGAATATTTCACCAGTGTAGATGTAAACAGACCTCAACAGCAGCACTAACAACCATCATTCCCCCCAAATGGGGGGGGTGAGTCTTATAGTCCGAAAATATGGGTAATAATAAATTAGCTTACTATGGTTTTTGTACTTTATAAACTTTAGAACTTTTGAACTTTGTAAACTTAAAATTTTTTCTATCCTGAGCACGGGCTGCGAACCAAAGCATCGCAGGTTCGATTCCCAGTCAGGGCACATGCCTGGGTTGCAGGCCACGGCCCCCAGCAACCGCACGTTGATGTCTCTCTCTCTCTGTCTCTCTCTCTTTCTCCCTCCCTTCCCTCTCTAAAAAAAAAAAAAAAAAAAAAAATTCTATCCTTTGGCTCTGTTGTGATGACACTTACCCTGGAACGCATGTTGTACAGCCACACAAAAACATTTCTCTCTTTCCAGAAATGGCTTCAGCATCCTTATTTTATAAGCTTTGTGCTGCTTTTGAAGTGTTAGCTTTTACCCTTTGAACTTCGCTAAAACGAACACAAACACACACGCCACCCTAGGCCTCATCGGTGGCGCTCCTTCCAGAGCGCAGGGGGAGGGGGGGGGCGGTGCTGGGTCTGTGTGCTCCAGGGCTGCAAGCAGACCCTGCGCCGTGGCCGGTCCTGTCTGTCGGCTCCGACAGTTAGAGTGGCTTTTTCAGGAGCTTGTTGAGGTCTGCAGACACTTCATGGAGAGTTTTCCTGGAGGTTCTTTTTCTTCTCCTGCCCTTCTCTGTTCTCTGGCCCCTTGTCCAGCCCGTGCTCCTGTTGCAGTTCTAACAGCTCCACGCGAGGCAGCTCCCGGGAGCCCCCCGGCCCTCCTTGCGCACGCCGGGGCGGCTCTCTGCCGTCTGTGGTGGGCTCACCCGTGCGGTCTGCTGACAAGCTGTCGTGCGTGCAGGTTGCTGTAAGGACATTGTTTACTCGCCAGCTTGACCAGCATTAGAAACGTGCTTGGGACGCTGTCAGCAGTCGTACGTCCTTCTTAAAAGGCAATTTGGCAAAATGTAAAACTTGAAACTGTCATCTGTGTCGAATTAGCAATTTCACTTCCGGCATTTGTCCTTGGACGGGGGGTACGGATATTGGTGCAGTGCTGTGCGTCCCCGAGAAAGTGACAGGACATCTCGGTGTTCACCCTCTGGGGGGCTGAGGAGTTAGTGTGCATTCATAGGAGGGAGCGCTGGTCAGCTTTATAGAAGGTGACTTACAGGCGTTTATATTTGTGACCAGAAAAGACAGTAAGAGTACTGGAGATTAAGTTGCGGTCCTGAGAGGTGCTTATTTCTGGCTAAGAGAAGTAACAGACAGGATTTACCTTCCCGCCTAAAACTGGAGTGGGCCAAGTTTGTGCAGCTCAGGCATTGGGGACCCTTACCGTCGGGCAGAGGGCTGCGGCCGCCTCTGCTGAGTGGGAACAAAGGAAGACCGGTGGGGGCCTGTGATTTCCCCAGATTGCTGCCTGGAGAGAGTCCCCTGGCCACGACCAGAGGGGACATCCGGGTAGAGCCCAGTGGTTGCTGAGTTGAGGAGACAGAGCCGGTGGCCGCTGGGGAGAGTCCCAGGAGGAGGGAGCGGCACACCGCCTTCTCTGAGGGCCAAGGTGCCCTTGAGTCTTAACCGGGGAGAGGACCCAGGGCCTGCGGCCAGACCGCTGGCTGCAGGGGCTGAAGGAGCTCACGCTGAATCTCTCGCAGGTATGGGGAAGCTCCTGCGCCGCCAGCCCGAGTGGCGGCCCTGTCCCCGAGCGGCGGCCTTGTCTTCCGAGGGCCGCAGCTGGGCTCTATGCTGGGCTCAACCCAGTAGGAGGGCAACTCAGCCTAGGCGAGGCGTTACCCCGATCCTGCTTGCTCAAGCCTCAACGTAAACCCCAATAGATGGTCACACTCTTTCAGAGTCACAGCCTGCGTCCCGGAGCAGAGGTCAGGAATGTTTGCAGGAATTCGAAAGTGTGCAGCAGCCTGCAAGCTGAAAGTTACAAGGTCTGGCATTCAGCCGGGAGCTGCCAGGAATGCAGAGAGGCAGGAAGATAGGATTCAGAGCAAGAAAAACGAATTGAGGCTGACCCGGAACTTGCACAGATGGTACAGTTCATGCACAAAAACGGTCGAGCAGCCACTGCGGCTGCACGTTGCGCGTGCAGGGCGCTAGAGAAGAGGCTGAGTGAGTTCCGGGGAGGCCAGTCATGGGAAAACCCCACACTGAACGGGCATGGAGCTCCCTCACGGGAGGGCGGGCGCACCAGGGGGTTTCTCGCCGGAAACAGTGTCTGTGGCACGCGGCGGAGCACCACCACCGAGGGCCGAAAGGGGAGGCTCCAGTCTCTGTGGTACCAGAGGGGAAACCAGACTGTCATTGAGCCCAGCGGGCAGCCAGCAGAGGGAGTGTCAGAGAGTGCGCGCGTTCCAGGTACAAGGAGTGTGCCGCCGGGAAGCGGGGTCTGTCCGGGGCTGGGGGGTGGCAGGAGTGGCGACCATGTGGGATGAACACCAGCCCCCCGACTCGGAGCCTCGGTAGAGTCATCGGTTGCTTACACGCAGCTGCTGAGACGTAGAAGTGAAATGTGCGGTAATGACAACGTGAAGAGGAGCAGAGCAGATGTGGAAATGAGTGTGCGGTGTTGTGGGGAGCAGAGGACTGCCCTCTGCCTGCAGACGTTGGGTGCTTGTCCCAGGGATTCTGTGCAGATGGGACCGTCTGAGGGAAAGGGGTCTTTACAGATGGGATTTAGGATCTGGAGATGGGCAGGTTGCCCGGGGTCACACCCAGGTGGGCTCTCAGTGCAGCCCCATGTGTCCTTAGAAAAAGGAGGCGGAGGGGACTTCACACACCCACAGAGCTGGTGTGAGCATGGAACACAGACGGGTGTGCTGAGGCTGGCCGTGAAGACTGGGGTGACGTGGCTCCGAGCCTCGGGGTGCTGGCAGCCAGCAGCGCAGCGGGAGGCCGGGAGCCATCCTCCTTCGGAGTCTGGAGGGGGTGCGGCACTGCCAGTGCCTGGATTTGGGCTTGGAGGTAGTGGTTTGGGGCTTCTGGCCTCCCGAGCCGAGAGAGGGTCATTTCTGTGTTTTTAGCCCCTCGGTTTCTAGCACTTTGTCACAGAAGCCACAGGAAACTGATTCAACAGTGTTGTTAGTCTCTTATGCGGTGTGTGAGGTGGTGTATATCTCTAAGTAGACTGTGGTAAATTAAAGACAGGCTGTAAACTATGCAACTGGCCCTGGCTGGTGTGCCGCAGTGCATTGAGCGCCGGCCTGCAAACCAAAGGGTCACTGGTTCGATTCCCAGTCAGGGCACAGGCCTGGGTTGCAGGCCAGGTCCCCAGTGGGGGGCGCATGAGAGGCAGCCACACACTGATGTTTTTCTCTTCCTCTCTTTCTCCCTCCCTTCTCCTCTCTCTAAAAATACATAAATAAAATTTAAAAAACCCTATGAAACTGATTACAAGCACAGCAAAGTTACTGCTAATAAACCCAAAAAGTAGGAAAAAGTGAATCATGAAAGTACTCGACCCAGGAGCAGGTGGAGAAGGCGGAAGGAGGAACGGGTGAGAACAGCTTCGGTGGGTTTAGACCTCGTCTCGCCAACGTGGTGTCAGATGTGCGAGGTTTTCCAGATCGGGTGGAAAAGCAGGACATAGTACGTACCTTGGGGAGAAAACCATTTTAGCCTAAAGGCAGAAGCAGGTGAAGAAATAAAAGAACGGACAGAACTTCAGCATGTCGACACTGGTCAGAAGGCAGGACGATCGGTCGGTTCACGTGTTGGAGTTCCCGTCAAAGGCCAGGAGCGGGGACAGCCCGGCCACGGTGCAGTGAGACACGCAGCCACCCAGCCTGTGGGCACAGCAGTCTGACCTGCTGAGACGCCTGGGTGCGGGGCTTCCGAAACACGCAGAAGCCAGTAGGACTGCGGAGGGAGGGGGATGTCCACACTCAAATCGGATTCCAGCGGCCCGTCTCCACGGCTCTTAGAACGCGTGGGCAGAGTCTGGATGTAGGAGACTGGAAAGCCCAGCCCACCCCCGTGTCCTGGGGGGCCTTTCTAGACAGTCCCTGCAGCGCAGCAGGGGACGTGTTCCCTGGGGCTCACAGCTCCTTTGCCCAGCCGGGCTGCCGCTGGCCGTCGCACCAGGTTCCGCGAGTGCGGGGACGGAAGCACATGCAGGGTGCGCCCTGGCCTCAGTGGGACGGGGTGGGGTCTTGCAGAAAGACGGTCTGGGAGAGCCACACCTTTCCGCTCCGCCCCGTGGGTGGGTGGGTGGGTGGGTGGGCGGGCGGGCGGCGGAGGCAGCAGGGGACGCTGGGCGGTGTGCTGAGGTGACAGCCCGCTCGGGAGAAGAAGGGGCTCGGCCGCGCCTCGGCCTCGGCCTCCGCCCGAGGGACTTGGGAAGGAGGAGCGAGTGGACACAGATGCAGCAGCAGAGCAGACGTGACGGGAGCTGTAGAACAGAACAGGAGGGTGTGCCCTTTGAGAACGTCCCTGGGTCAGCGACACTGGGCGCAGTGGAGTCGCAGGGCCTGACCCGGGTGGGGTGCGGCTGTCGGGAGGGCTGGGAGGGGAGTGGGCAGCGGTGTGCCCGTGGACGTGACCAGCCAGGTGACTGGGCTTCTTGAAAGTGCCTCCAGAGCTCTCAAGAATGATGACCTCGTCACCCCGGTACCTGCTCTGTTAAACTAGAGTGTAAAAACTCGGCATCTGATTCAGTCACTGGAGAGAGCTGGAGCCTGGTTGGAAACGGCAGTCTGCTCCTGTTTTCCGAATTGAGGTGCAGGTGACAGACGGCGGGTGGGGTCGGTCTGACGCGTCTGTCCGCTGCAGTGTGCTTGTCCGAGTGTCGTGGGCGCCGCACTGTGCCGGGAGCAGTGCAGAGGCGGCCTCTCGGTGGCGCGGGCCGCAGTCGCTGCGTGTGTGAGCCTCAGGTCTGCAGGCCGGCTCGTCGCGGTGGGCCCTGCTGCGGCTGTGAGTCTTACGGAGGCTGACGGCAGGTCAGCACTTCGTGTCCCCGTCGAGGTGTGAAGACCGTGTTGTGTGAGTTTATCCATATGGCTACGTACTGAAATATTACATACTTTTGATGGGTTAGGTGAAACGTGGTATTAAAATAATTTTCCCTGTTTCCTTGGATTTCTTCTTTTTCCTTTTTAAGATTTCATTTATTTTGGAGGGAGGGGAAGGGAGGGAGAAAGGGAGAGAGAAACATGGTGTGTGGTTGCCTCTCATGTGGCCCCCACGAGGGACCTGGACCCCAACCCAGGCCTGTGCCCTGAGTGGGAATCAAACTGGCGACTCTTCGGTTTGCAGGCCGGCACTCAGTCCACTGAGCCAACCCGGCCAGGGTGGTTGGTTTGGATTCCTGGCGTGTCTGTTAGGAAGTGTGAAGTGGCCTGTGGAGCTTGCGTGATCCCTGTGGACAGCACCGCTCCGAGGGGGTCCGAGTGTGGGGCCTGCTCTTGGGGCCCCTTCGCCCTGGTCCGCTCTGCACAGCCACGTCCCTGGGGTGAGGGGTGGAGGCTGCCGAGGGGCATGCTCTGTCCCTTGTGTGTGTGCGCCCATCACTGCGAGTGTGGTCCTTTGCTCTGCCCAAGGCTCCCTCGCCGGCAGGAAGGCCGGCGTAGACAGTGGGGTGGGGGCCTCCGTGTGTGAGCGCTCCAGATTGAGGTCGGGAAACGGCCACCTGACTTTGGTGCTGGAGGGACAGCAGCTTCACTCAGGCTGTGTTGTCGGCTCGCTGCACTTCCCGGTGCTGTGACAGCGGCCTCACGCCTGGGGCCCGCCAGCCTGTCTGTCTCAGCTGTGCTTAGCCAACTGGATCAGTTACGCAGGCTCTCAGTCCAGCGTGTTAAAGCCGTGTGCAGTCACAGCACGGACTGGAGCGTCCGTGAGGCTGCGGTGGAGCACGGGTACCGCCCCATCGCGGTCCGGGGTTCTGCGTGAGGTGCGGTTGGGTCGTGGGACACGCACAGAAAGCTGGACTCAGAGGGAGTAGAAGAGTCACACGGGTGTTCCGATTCGCGGTGTCAGGGACGTGGCAAGCGGCAGCATGAGGGAACCGGAGAAGTAAGCCGGCCAGCGGAAGAGAAACACCACGTGGTCTCACTCACAACTGGAATCCAGGGCGCAAAATAGACTAATGAGCAAAGTACACTCAGAGGCACAGAAACGAGGAGCAGACTGACAGCTGTCAGAGGGCAGGGCGGGGGAGGTTGGGTGAAGGGAGGTGCAGGGACGGGCAGAGGGACTGCATCAGCTGTGCGCGGACAACGGCGAGGGGTGGGCTGGGCGCGGGGGCCGTGGGGGAGTCGGGGCGACTGATGCAAGTGAGGGTCACTCATTGGCAAAGAGCAGATGGCTGTCTGGGGTTCAGGTGTCCCCAGCAGTGTCTGTCTGAAAAACTGAGTTAAAATGCACAACAAGCTGTGTCTTTTGAAGAGTTTTTAATGAAGACGTAAAAGCAGGTTTGTCTTGCAAGTACTCCTGTTTAAAAACAGGCTTTGCAGTGTCGAAGTGGTTTGGAACTCACAGAAAATCACAGAGAGCGCACAGACTCCCGTGCGCCCCACATCTGGTCGCCCCACTCACCAGCGTCCTCGACCCCCACGGTGCCTGTTCCCACCCCGTGGGAGGGCGGGGCGAGCCGCCAGCCCCTGTGCCCTCCCTTCTGTTCCAGGGTCCCCCGTGGGTGCCGGGCACCACACTGCGTTTGTCGTCTGGTCTGCTGGGGTCTTCCTGGCTGTGACTGTCTCTTCTTTTTATTCACCTAGAAATTCTCCAGAATTCCAGAAACTTCTGGGTATTGCTATGGAACTTTTCCTGCTGTGCAGTGACGACGCCGAGGCAGATGTCCGGATGGTGGCCGACGAGTGCCTCAACAAAGTCATCAAAGTAAGAGCCGGGCACGCCCTGACTGCGCCCTTTTGTTTGGAGCGGCATGGTCCCTCTGGGTGTCTGCACCTGTCGCCTGTCTGGTGCGCGGTCGGAGGCACCTGTCTGCTGGCATCCCGGCTATACCTGTGGGAACTGCCTGCGCCTCACAGTGTGTGGTTCCAGCGTCTCGTGTTATGACCCAGGATGTAAGACCGGGCCAGGCGCTCCCGGCAGCTCCTTTCTGCCACTGTACGCCAGGCACAGTGGTGTGGGCTGCGCTCCGGCCGGCTTCCTCACCCTCGGGTTCCCGGGCCGGCAGGGCGTCCAGGTCTGGCCAGGCGTGCTGTTCCGGTGGCAGAGGAGGGTCCGGTGGGAGCATGTGCACAGCCCTGTGCCCGGTGTCATAGCTGGGCACACAGGAGCCAGTCCTGGACTCTCATCTCTGGTGGGGGCTGCCGCCTGCCTGCGGTGAGGCCAGACTCAGCGTAGCCCAGGTGTCGGGCATGCTCTGCTCCTTGTTTCTGTGGGGAGGGGCCCTGGGGACCCAGGACAGCCCGACCGTGTGCTCTGCCCTTGTCACGCATAGGTGTGTGAGGCGGCATGCCGGGCACGGGCAGAGGCACTTACTGCAGGCTGCGTGCCCCCGGTTCCTGGAGAGGCGGGCGGCTTGGGTGGCATTCAGGAGGCTTGGGGCCCTGTCCAGGGGAGTGGTGGCTGCTAGGTGAGCCAGGAGACTTGAGGCCTTCTTAGCCTCTATGGTGTCCAGCCCCTAGGGGTGCCAGGGGGCCCCGTGGGAGGTGCTGAGGCCAGTTCAGGGCTGCACTGCATTTGGTGGAGAGTGGGCCGCTCTCGGAGATCCTCGGCGTGCTCAGAGGAGTTGGACGTGAAACTCGGTGACGACGGCAGCCCGTCTTGGAGTGGGGAAAGGCCCTGGGCAGGACTCTGTGGGCAGCTGGGGGGCCAGGGAAGGGAGCTCGGGGCCTGGACCTGGGGGGGCCCTGGGGCCGGGAGCATCTGGGCATCGAGGGAGGACCAGGCCTTCAGAAAGGACACAGGGTCGCCTCGGGGTCACATCGGCTCTGACCTCGGAGGCGCTGCCGCGTGCTGGCGCCCGGACTCAGGGCTGTGCTCTGACGTTGGGCACCCAGCAGAGAGGCCTTCCAGGGTCTTCATTCTTGGCTGTGGGGGTGGTCGGACGAGAGCTGCAGAGCAGGCTCGAGCCGTCTGCCGGTCGGTCTGATGCTGTGTCGTATTCGGTTATAGTCCAAGTTATCTCCTCTCCCTTGCGTTTCCGTCCACCTGAAGCACCTGGGTCCAGTTCATCCAGAGCGTCCTGCGTGTATGTCATTTTTCCCTTAAGGAATGGGTGCTTAGTTCAGTTGCTATTAAGTCTACTTCGCCCCGAGATGGAAGTTGACGCTGCTTTGTAGCTCTCTACAGAGCAGAACACACCCCTTGTGTCTCGTGCAGGCTCTGATGGACTCCAGTCTCCCGAGGCTACAGCTGGAACTCTACAAAGAAATTAAGAAGGTAGGCCTTTGTCTTCTGTTACTGAAAAACAATGGTCCTGCTTCACCGTGTTGAGTAGTTTTGTGAAATTTTATCTTACATTTAATAAGTAAAAGTGTTAGAAAGAAAAGCTGTTTGGTAAAGTAGATTGTTTTACTTTTCTTCAAAACATTACTTTTTTTTAAAGGTTTTATTAATTTATTTTTAGAGAGGGGAAGGGAGGGAGACAGAGAGGGAGAGAAACATCAGTGTGTGGTTGCCTCTCACACGCCCCCTACTGGGGACCTGGCCCACAACCCAGGCCTGTGCCCTGACTGGGAATCGAACCAGCAACCCCTTGGTTCACAGGCCGGCACTGAATCCACTGAGACACACCAGCCAGGGCAAAACATTACTTTTCCTTACTTATTAGATGACATGGGAATTTGAAATGGTAACTTACTTTTATTTCTTTGTAATTCAGCTCACTAAACCATAAAATTTCTAAAGCAGTTAAACATTACGTGGCCTTTTCTCTAAAAATAGATGTTAACATTGAAGAAAATGCTTTTGTTTATATGAAGTCCTCTTAGTAGTAATGTCTGTGACTTTTACTTATTTTTTAAATTCCTTTTTAATTTGTGGATTTTTTTCTGCGAGGGAGGGGGAGGGAGGGGAAGGAGGGGGGGGGAGCCCTGACTCCCGTTGCTCGTGTTCCGAGTCCGCTGGCTGCTCTTCGCCCGCCCCTGGCTGGGGTCAGACGCGCAGCCTCGGTTCCCCGGGATGGCGCTCTAGCCGCTGGGGCCACCGTCTGGGCGGCGTCCGTGACCTTTACATGTGACGCCGCCCGTTGCACCCTCCCAGAACGGCGCCCCTCGGAGCCTGCGCGCGGCCCTGTGGCGGTTTGCTGAGCTGGCGCACCTCGTGCGGCCCCAGAAGTGCAGGTACGTGCGCCCTCTGGGTGACGGCGGCGGTGACGATCAGTTACTATTGTGCGGGTGAGGGCCGGCTCCTCCGGACTCTTCGCACCTCAGCTCGCACGTCACCTCTCAGAGGTCTTCCCTGTGCACTTGCCTGGCCCACCTGCGCCCCCCGCGTTGTGGTCCATGTCCTGTTTGTTCTTCCTGCCAGCACGCGCTGCCCCTAGAAGGTCCTCGCACGCTTTGTCGGCACGCCTGTTTGCTTTCCACGCCCCCCCACTGGGGTGCGTCAGAGACAGCAGGGGCCCCCGTCTGCCTCTGCGGTAGCCCAGCACTGAGGGCAGCGTCTGCACGCGGTGGCTGCCGAAAAGACCCCTGTCGGGGGTCGGAGGCCGAGTCCCGCCCTCACTGTCGCTCACTGTGGGAGTTAGGGAAACAGGCGCCTTCCCCTGCGACACGGGCTAGCGCCGTGGACCCGAAACTGAGTCACGTGCGACCAGTCGAGACAGTCCTATCTTAACGGGTCGAAAACAAGAGGGACCACAGTTTGCAGCTCCATCCTCGTGCCCCCGCTGGCGGCACATCCGAGGACCTGTGGCTGTGCCCGAGGAGCTGGCGGAGCGGCCAGACCCCCCCGTGAGTGCGGGAGAAAGTCTGTGCCGCCGCCCTGGAGCGCCGTGGGGACTCTGCGGTGTGGCTGTGGAGCCCCACTCACCGAGGACGTCTCTCCGTGCTCACCCTTCCGCTTTGACTGTCTCACTTTGAGTCATGTGTCACCTTTCTAAGCAGTGTGTCCCCAGTTCTCCACAGAGCAACCAAAGGGACCTTGAGGAAGCAGGTCGGGTCTCCGTGTTTCCCCTGGAACTCTGGGTCACTTCCTGCAGCTGTGCAGAGGAAACCCGGGCTCCCGAGCTTGCGAGCCCCAGGGGGGTCTTGCCCCAAGGGCCCCTGCACCTCACATACTGTCTGCTGCCTCACTGGGCTGACTTGACTTCTTCAGAAAGTCAGGTTTCTCTTCCTCTTGATGGCTGGTGTTTTCCCCTTGGGCCTGTGCAGAAAACCCGTCTCCTTAGAGAGGGGAGCCTGGCCTTCCCGGCGCAGTCCAGGACGCACCCCTGCGAGCAGCCTGTCTGGGCCCCAGGGGCGGGCGCTGCCTCGCTCCCCCTGCGGGCTGGGGGCAGGGGTTTTGCAGTCCTGGCTCCCGGCCTGCAACCCCGGCGCCCGCCCCCGCGCCCTTCCTGCGGGGTGGTCCCTTCTCTCTCCAGTTCCGGGTCCCCTTCTCACTGAGGCTTTCCTTGGCTGGGAAAGTTAGAAATGCTTTTTGTGATGCTTCTTTTCCAGGAAAACCTGGTTGTCATTTCTTAACTTTTTTATTTTATTTTTTTTAAAGATTTTATTTATTTATTTTTAGAGAGGGAAGGGAGGGAGAAAGAGAGAGAGAGAGAAACATCAATGTGCGGTTGCGGGGGGCCGTGGCCTGCAACCCAGGCATGTGCCCTGACCGGGAATCGAACCTGCAATGCCTGGTTCGCAGCCCGCGCTCAATCCACTGAGCTACACCAGCCAGGGCAATTTTTATTTTTGAAATGGTATTTTCTTCTGTTATCTCTTAGTTTCTAATTTAAACTGAATATTCAATAATGATTGTAATTCATTGCAAACAACTTTTAAAACGGGCTCTGGAGAGTCTCCGGTCGCAGGAGAAACGGAGGGCGAGCGTCTTCCACGTCGGAGCCCCGCGCAGCCCGCCCTCCTGCCCGAGCCGAGGTCTGCTCCCTCTCCCCCGAGGAGCGGCCGTGCCCTGGGCGGCTCCAGGCTCGCTGCTCCGTCTCCCGTCTCCCTGCGTGGACCTGGAGAGCAGCCCGTGCTCCCTCCCCCGCAGGCCTTACTTGGTGAACCTCCTGCCTTGCCTCACTCGGACAAGCAAGAGACCCGAGGAGTCTGTTCAGGAGACCTTGGCCGCTGCTATACCCAAAATAATGGCTTCGTTTGGCAATTTCGCAAACGACAATGAAATTAAGGTATGATTGGCACCTCGGGACCCGACCCTGCGGGCGAGTGTGGTGGGGGCTGCTCGAGGGAGCGTCTCGGGTTCTGCTCTGCTCCCCGCTCCGGTTCAGACCTCTGAGGCCCGCCGAGAGCTCCTGTCCTCTCCTGCTCTCTCACTGTGGGTGCAGAGCCGGGCAGGGCGGAGCGTCCACGCCAGTTCAGAGGGCACTGTTCCCGAGCAGATGGGGTTCTGGTGCATGGGGCTGGCTCTTGCACTGGTCGGGTCGAGGTGGGGAGGTGCAGCCGTCCGGGACCTGTGAGTGGGGGGTGGCGCACGGAGGGCCCTGCAGCTGCCGGGGACCGACCCTGTGACCTCCTGTTGACTCTGCACCCCAGCAAGCTGCCTCCTCACCTGTGTCACTGCTCCGCTTGCAGTGTCCAGGGATCATGGCCCCGTCCTGGGGTCTGAGGATGACAGGTGCTCGACCCCCTGCTTCTGTGGCTCAGTCCCGTGTTAGTGTTTCTGCCCAGCGAGCCGTGCGGCTGGCTCCGGTGTTCCGCGTGGGAGAGGAGGGCCTGGCTCCACCCTCGCCCGGTGTCGTGCTGTGGCTGTGTCAGTGTGCGCGGTGCGCCCTCGTGAGTGGTCCCCGCTCGTCCTGCTCCGTCCCATGGTTCCGCCTCTCTGAGCGGCTCTCTGGTGGGCCCGCGGTGGATGACCGCCTCCTTCTCATTGCTCACTGCTCTGCGGCCATTGCTGTCTTCTCACTGTGGCCAGCGCCCTTTCAGCGGCTTGGGGAAGTGCACCCCAGCGGCTCCCCCAGGGCAGGCGCTTCGCTGGTCGTCGCGCCAACCAGAGCCGCCTGCCCAGACCCTGGCGACGCGCTGCAGCCTGGCTGGGTGGCCGCATAGTCTCAGCCCAGGGCCTTTCCTGGCTGTTCCCCGGCAGCGGCTTCTGCTGCTCTCACGCTGGACGCCCAGGGCCTGGGGGCCTGTCTCTCTCCTTCCAGGCTCACGGCCTCTTGGGTCTCTGGGCCCCCGGCCACTGCCTCTCCGAGGCGTTCAGTTGTGTTTGCTCTTCTAAACTGCGTAGGGTTGCGGCGGGCTGACCCTTCAGAGTCACGCTGGCCTTTCCCTGTGCTCGCGTCTTTGGGTGCTGTTTTAGTGGTGTGTTCGTGTGCGTTTCCTCTCCAAGGAGCTCTTTAAGGTGCTGGCGTTTTTTCTTGGAGCTGAAAAAGCTGGTCAGAGATGAGTTGACGAGTGGTGTCTCTGGGGAGACGCTGGAGGCCACAGACTGCCGGGGTCCCCTTGGCCAGGTGTGGCTGCTTCCCCCCTCCGGTCCCCCCTCCAGGGTCTGATCTGCAGGTTCACTGGGAGTTGACGCGCCTCTGAGAACCGGGGGTGCCGACCCCTGTGAGGAAGGAGAAGGCTGTGTAGCAGTCAGGCGCTGGTCCATGTGTTGGCGGCTCGTTTGCCTGGAGACGTGCCGCCCGGGGCAGGGCGCCAGTGGCGTCCCCAGCCCAGTCAGCAGTGCCCAGCACTCACCGACCAGCAGCTAGGGCAGTTTCTTGTTCAGAGCACCGTTTAGAGTCACAGCAAGCGGGTGTCCTCAGGCAGCATGACTGCCACATGCAGGCGGCTGGGTGGTTGCCCCTTCGTTCTCCAGCCGTGGCTAAGGCTTCAGGGGCCATGGTTGGAATCTCAGCGCCTCCACCGGCTACTCTGAAGGTCCAGTGACACGGCTCCTCCCTGCTTTCGTGGAGTGGTGTGAGTGGCGTCCTGTCCCTGCGCAGTCAGACTGTGTGTCCTCTGGACCCAGGACGTCCCTAGTGGCTGTCATTGAGGTCGCACACGGGCAAACCGTCCCTGAGGCCGGGCGCTGCTGTGGGTGGCTCACGCTCTTTGCACTTTGACCTCGTTGTTTGTCGGGCTTTTTAAACGGCATTTATGTTATGTAGTGTCGTTTCCCGGCCCCGGCCCTGAATACCGTGGGTGCACACGGCTCTTCCAGAGCCAGGGCTTCCACTCTCGCGTCCTTGCTTGCACTGGAGAAGGAAGCAGATAGACCCCGTATTTGCAAACTGCTCTGGAGTGCCCCAAACTTGGGTGCATCCATTCGGCGTAAGAAAGCTTGGAATTGATGATTTATGCTCTGCAAGGACTTGGAGCAGGTTGAGTTCATGAAATGCGTGGCAAACTTCCTTGGAGCTCCCTCCTCTAGCCGCGCGGCCTCTCGCTCCCGCAGGTTCTGCTGAAGGCTTTCCTGGCGAACCTGAAGTCCAGCTCCCCGACCGTCCGGCGCACGGCGGCCAGCTCCGCCGTGAGCATCTGCCAGCACTCCAGGAGGACACAGTACTTCTACAGCTGGCTGCTCAACGTGCTCTTAGGTAAGGCTAGGGCCTGCGGTGGTTTCCCAGCGTGGAGGTGACCTCTGCAATCAAGCGGTCCTTGGCCCGCGGTCCAGACCCGTGGGCACTGGCTGGCCAGGACACTGGAGCTAGGTCGGGGCTGCGGCGAGCCCGTGTGAGGTCGGGTGGGGGTTCGGAAAGGCTGCACCTCCTCCCGGCAGAAGTGTGGGTGCAGGTGTGTCCAAGGACAGCCAGCGGGGTGGGGGGTGCGGGCCGGTGTGCCGCCTACACACCTCCCAGGCCTGGCCCTACCTGCAGCCTGCCTGCACAGCTGGCCACGGTGTTTCTGGGTGCAGGGAGTCCCTAAGGGCTGAAGCTCAGCCCTTGGGCCCTGCGGGCCTCTTCACCACCTGGGTCTGCTGAGTGTGTTCCCTGTGTGTGGGACGACTGTTGGAGTCGGCAGCAGCTCACGGTGCGTGGACATTGTTGTGAGTGGCCGCTTAACTTCTCGGTGTGGCAGAGCCCAATGCGAGGGCCTTGCTGGGCCTGGGGGCAGGACTGCCCTTTACGCCCCTGGGCCGCGACCCACACTGGGACACGCTTATGTTTCTTGGTAGCGATGTCCATGTTGCCCTTGCCGCACACTGCCAGCCTCAGGGCCGGGCGCTCCTGCGGCCTCTTCTCTTCCCCAGGCTGAGACCCGACACTGCTGGCAGTGAGCCGGTCTGAGGGACCCCGTGCTCTCTTCCAGGTCTGCTGACTCCCGTCGCGGGCGAGCACCCGCCCCTGCTGGTCCTGGGGGTGCTGCTCGCACTGAGGTGCTTGGTGCCCTTGCTGCAGCAGCAGGTCCAGGACACCAGCCTGAAGGGCAGCTTCGGGGTCACGCGGAAGGAGACAGAGGTGGCCCCCTCGACAGAGCAGCTGGTGCAGGTAGGGCCCGGGTTGGCCGGAGTGCGGGTGCGGAGGTGACTGCCACCGGAGAGGCGGGTCCTGGGGACAGGGAGCCGCAGGACGGGTGAAGAGCGTGGGCTCTGGAACCAGCCCCCCAGCTCAGGGCCTGAGGTCATGACCCTAGCCATGCGACTTGCAGTCACACCCAAGGGAAACGGAGGCAGACTTTACGAGGAGACCGGAGTGGGGCACGAGGCCCTGGGCGCACAGGCGTGAGAAGGCGTGCATTGCCGTCTGCGGCGCTGTGACCCCGAGTGACGGAGGGCCCGTCCGGGAGATCTGAAGCCTGGGGACCAAAAGGCTCCGCCTCCGAGGCTTTTCATTTTGTGCCTTCCGTGTGGCCCTGTGTTTTCTCAGCCCATGCGCCACTTCTGTGGCACTGAGGAGGAGGCTGCCCGACTCGGCAGCAGCAACAGAGGCCAGTTATCTCTGAGCTTCAGATAGGCACATACTCGCACTGTAAAACCATCGGCCGTTCGTGGGAAACTCAGAGGGGCTGGTGCTCTGTGTTTATGTGGCTCCTCGGACAAGGGGGGAAAGATGCAGCCGCTGTCTCCGCGTGACACGGCACAGCATCCAAGTGCGGGTCCCGTCTGACCGGGCTCTCGCCGGCCGCATGCACGTCGGAGTCACGGCCGCAGACCGAGCCTTCCGCTCCTTCGGCAGCCAGCTACAGGCTGGCAGACGGGAGCTCGGGCGCCTCTGCCTTTGAGGACAGCTCCCTTTCCTTCAAGGAGCAACGTCACAGTGAAGGAAATTGTGGGAATTCAGAAAACCACTGGAAGTGGCTGATCGCTCTGGTAGAAGTTCAGGCACACGTTCTGCCCCCACGAGACTATCCGAAGCGAAAGGCGGAACGCTGAGCGCCTGGGGGAGCCCTGACGGCAGCGCGTGCCCTCTGCCCATAGGTGTACGAGCTGGCCCTGCGCTACGCACGGCACCCAGACCACAACGTGGTGACCGGGGCTCTGGAGCTCCTGCAGCAGCTTCTCCGGACCCCGCCCCCCGCCCTGCTGCGGGCCCTGACCACGCCCGGAGGCCTGGCGCAGCTCGGCGCCCCCAGCCAGGAGCCCGGCGGGCGGAGCCGCAGCGGGAGTATCGTGGAGCTGATAGGTGAGTTCCCGCCGAGCTGTGACATCGCAGGTCCTCACCGAACGTTCAGTGTGGCAGCATCGCACTTCACGAAGGGAGGACTGGAGTGGGGGGAGGTGAGGTGCACACGGGGGACCCCCTCTGACTCGGCCGCCTCCACGTGGCCTTCCCTTTGTGGCGAAAATGTGAGGGACAGGGGACTTCCAGGACCCGTTGTCTCTGTCACTTTGCCAGAGACGGGACATTCCAGTCTTCCGGGGACTGTCGTTTCTCTCTGTCCGAGGGTGGGCGCTGCTGGATGTGGAGGTGCCCTGGGGGAGCTGGAGGAGATGGGGAGCCCGGCACTGGCTGCAGCTTCCAGAGCTGAGGCAGGCACGGGGCGGCTCCCGTCACTCCAGCCCTCGGCCTCCCCGTCCTGCGTCCTGGCTGGCTGAGTGCAGCGTGGGCGCTCGGTGCAGTGACGCGGCCGTGACTCCGCGCGTCCGCGGTCGGCGGAGCTCTGCCTCACTTCCAGCTGCAGCCGTGTTTAACTGAGCTTTTGCCTGCACTGCACCAGGACCAGACGTGGTCGTGTGCCTGTCCCTAGAACTCCTCTTTTCTGTGGAATGCGAGCCCTGCCAATAATGGTTGAAATGCTCAGAAATGAGTATGTTTCTAATGGAAATTTGATTCTGAGTTGACAAGATAATCTGAGACTTCGGATGTTTTTAGTTTGGCCTTTTAAACGCACTCTGCATGAGCTCCTCCGACATTGCAGGTCGCGTCTTCGGAACTGTGTGCTCAGTGGGGGTGCGATTTTCCCGTCAGAGTTAAAGCGCCGCAGCGTGGTGCTTAAGCACCACCCATGCAGATGTGTCCACTTGTTCTCTGGTTTTCAAGTCGAGTCAAGCTTTTTGAAAAATTTTGAATTCCTTCTGAATTTTAGCCACTTGTTACCTTACTTTCATATCTGTCTTTTTTTTTTTTTTTTGTGATCTACAGCTGGAGGGGGTTCTTCGTGCAGCCCTGTCCTTTCAAGAAAACAGAAAGGTGATTATTTCAGAAACCAGAGTCCAGAGCCGGCTGGTGTCCCTGTGTCCCGCGACGGCCGCCGCGGGCGTGTGTGCTGCTGGAGCGCCCGGGCCTGGCGGGGCTTCCGAGTCCCCGTGTCTCACGGGTGCCTTGTCCCGCGTCTGTGATGCTCCCGGCACGGGTTGGAGACGCTTCTGTGACCGGCCAGGTGGTGCGCAGGGCAGCCCGGGGGCCTGCCTGCCTCCTCTGTGACTGTTGGCAGGGAGGCCGCCAGGGAGGGCGCTGAGGACGGGCTGTCCCGCCGACGTCCTCAGAGCTGGCCTGAGGGAGTGTGCCACGCCTTGTAAAGGTGACCCGCCTTCCCGGTGGGCTTCGCTGACTGTCAGCCGGCCGGCTGCTCACCCGTTTCCAGCCGCGTTTGGCTTCGTGGAGAGTGAGGTGTTCACAGCAGTGCAATTAACTATTTTTAGGGCAACACCAGTTATTTTCTTCCCAGTCTAGATTTCCACAGGAAGTAATTGCTGTTGTGGTTTAATTGTGAAATGGTACAGAGACATCCTCGCTGTTAGTTGCAGGTGATTGACACACAGCACACTAACTAACCTCTTCCTGAGCCATCAGTCGAGTGCGTCCTTGGGGGCCTGGGGCCCGATGTCTGCAGCATCGCACGCGGTGGCTGCAGGAGTGGTGCCCTGGCCGCCCGTGAGGCAGCGAACCTTCCCCTTTGGGCCGTCACCGTGAGGGGCTTCACCGACTCAGAGCGAGGTGCTGAGAGGTGCTGAGACGTGTGAAAGCCTAAGGGTCCTCGGAAAGTTAGTCTCTCGCGCTTGCGTTTGGAACTTTCCGGGCTGTGGCGTGTCGCTCCGACGCTGTGCGTGTCTCCGGCGCCCTCCCCAGCGAGGGCGGAGGATGGCCGCGCCCCGGGGCTGGCGGGACTCGCTGTGCTTTCTTCGGGCTGCACGCGGGATGTGTCCTCCGTCTCGTCTTTATTTTTGCGACGTTCTGTTTTGTCTTGTCTTGTCCTTTAGAGCTCTGGTTATAAACTTCTGTGCTGTCCCTCAAATTTGTTTTTCAACGGACGTCTGCCACTCCGTGAGAGAAAAGCGGAGTTGTTGTGGGATGTGGGGTGAGGTGGGCGGGGGTGCCCTTGGCGGGGGCGGCAGAAGCGCAAACCACTGGCTCCGGGACGGACTGCTTCCGCCAGCAGCTGTGCGCACAGGGTGGGGTGTCCCTGGCTTCCCCAGGGACAGTGCGTGCTGGGGAACGAGGGACTGACCCTCTTGTTCAGTAGACAAGCTAAGTCCGTTTCATCTCAAGTTTTGGGTTCCTTTGCTTTTTCTTTGCTTTGCCTTTAATGTCACACCAGTGTGGATTTCTGGAAGTTGTCACACCTGTGATATGGGTTTTGAAGATCAGTGAAATTATAGATTAGAGGTTGCCCAAAATTATTTTGTTACTGTCATTTAATGACATGCATGTGTAATGTAACCATATGATTTAATGAGCCCAGTTCAGTTGTGTTAAGACTTTTGTGTTTTTTTCTTAATATAGTTTAGAAACTATAAACTGTAACATGTATTTTTGAACTTTGCAAAAGAGGAAATGTTATTCTAACCTCTCAGATTGTACAGTGCTTGAGTTCTGATTGCTAACCTTACAGTCCACCAAATTAAAAGATAATAAAAGCGACCTTTAGGTATAAATATTTTATATATAAGTTTTGGTATGCCTTTGGAGCGATGACGTGAGTATCCCGAGGGCTGACAGAATTGGCTCCAGCCTTAATGTACCATTTTAAGATGAAAATATAATACAAATTATTTAACGTTAACAGTAACCTAAGCCAATAAATAGTTGCTAGCCGCTGGAACCCTCTGCAGCACCACGTGGGAATCACTGCTGTAAACTTTCCCACGTGCGTGTGCTGGCTTCGGTCCTACTCCGTGGCACCTCCGCACTGCGTGTGCCCGGCACTCCCGAGGTGGAGAAACGCTCCTGTGAGGACAGACTGTGGCAGGGGGTGGACGTGGTGCGCGTGGGCCTGTCCACTGGGGCGTGGGTGCGCGTGGCCTCCCTAGTCCTTCCTTTCGGCCCAGACGAGCTCCTGCCGCACTGTTTCTAGGGAAGCAGCTCTTCGGGGAAGCGGCCGCCCTGGAGGAGGACTCCGAGCCGAGGTCGGAGGGCAGCAGCCCGGCCTTCGCAGGTAGCTCCCTGGAGGGAGGCCGATTGCTCGTGGTGGGGAATGCCGGCTTCTCGTAGTGCTCACTCTGACGTGTGTGTGTGTGTGTGTGTGTGTGTGTGTGCACGCGTGTGTGTGTGCGTGTGCTGGCCTGAGGTGTTCGCTCTTTTCCTTGGTTTGGGCTGTTTTACAGCTAGGTCTGTGCTCCGTGGGCACAAGTCTTTCTGAGTGGGGGACGGTGGGTGAGTGGGACCTGCACGGCTGAGGGGGGAGTGGGGCTCAGCGCTGTCTGTGGCTGGAGCACCTTGGCGGGGGCTCTGCCAGTGACTCCTCGCTCGCCCGGCGGGGGAGCGCCGAGCGGGCGCTCCGCCTGGGTTCGGGGAGAGCGGTTCGGGTCGTGCAGTCCTGTTGGGAAGAGCGGCTGAGTTAGGAAGGAAGGTCTGAGTGATTGCAGTGGCGACGATCTATTCCTCTCACTTCACACAGTAGCGGTAGGTTTTCAATTACAAGAGCAGAGTTGAAACAGCAAAGTTACAGCTGCAGTAAGAAACCGTGAGTGCCCTCTGGCCCAGTGGCTCCCAGAGGTGACCCTGCTGACAGCCTGGCACACGCGGCCTGTCCAGAGGGGTCCAGCCGTGCACCGTGAACAGTGGAGGCGTTTGTGGGAGGAGATACAATGTGCACAGAACAGTGTGCACAGGACAGTGACACCTCAGTCCCCTTCAAAGTGGGCACTTGGGGACCTCACACAGTTTTTCCACTCACCATCAGCTGCCCCGTCATATTTTCCTGAATCTCACTGATGGTCTGAAATCTCCTCCCTTTCCAAGGTGATTTTAGTTCTGGGAAAAGCCAGAAGGCTCGGGGCTCCAAATCTGGGCTGTCAGGGGCTGAGTCACCTAGGTCATTTGATGTTTCACCAAAAAACTCTGCACGAGATGTGACGCATGAGTGGGCACGTTGTCATGATGAAGCTGCCAGTCACCAGTTGCCCACAGCTGCGGCCTTCTGAGTCATACAAATAATTTCCACGGAGGAATGTTCAAGCTTAACGTAAAATTTAATGCAGATTCGTTGCCCTACTCACTCAGTCGTTTCAAACTCGACAACCACACAGTACACACGCTCACCCAGTGGCATCTACCGCCCCCACTGGATAGTACAGTGAAGCCATTGTTCACACATGCGCATTCCAGTCCCCTCTGCTGTGCTGCCAGGTGACATCGATGTCACGTACATCGTTCTCAGTGTATTAACATGTCGTGTTTGAAGGGTGCCCTGTTGTCTTGTTTCTGAGATGTACTAGTTCATATTTTCACTGTGGTTCAGGAGTTTTGCCATTAAAACAGTGACGGAGAATTTTAGGGCACTTTGCAGACATTTTGTCGTTGCTGAGTGTGTTTCCTGGCCCTTTGAGAAACGAGTGTCTCTGTCTTCAGCCTCAGTCAAGGGCGAGGTCTGTGGGGAGCTGGCTGCTTCTCCCGGGGTCTCTGCTCCCGGCTCTGCCAGCGCAGCCGCTGCCGCCACGGATCAGGACATCATCACCGAGCAGCCCCGGGCCCAGCACACGCTGCAGCCGGACACGGTGGACCTGGCCGGCTGTGACCTGGTGAGCGCCGCCACCGACGGGGACGAGGAGGACGTCCTGAGCCAGAGCCCCAGCCGGGCCAGCACCGTCCCGTCCGACGCGGCCACGGACCTGGACGGCGGGACGCAGGCCTCTTCCCCCGTCAGTGACAGCTCCCAGACCTCGACCGAGGGCCCCGATCCGGCCGTGACCCCTTCAGACAGCTCTGAGACCGTGAGTGTGCGGCGGGCGCCCTGGTCTCTGCCGGGGGGTCTTCCCCGGAGGCCCCCATCTGACCCCTACGAGCAGTGCTGAGGAACAGCCCAGCTCCTGACCCGGTCTGAGCCCCTCACCCTGGGGAACAGTGAGGCCAGAAGTTAGATCAGTGGGTGATATGGACTTTGCCAAGATGGAGAGCATTTTAAATTCTTTTTTAAATGAAGGTTTTGTTTATTTGTCATTAGAGGGGAATGGAGGGAGGAGGCCCGTGTCTCTGTCTGGAAGGATGTGGGTGTCGAGACCACAGCGACCGTGTCTTCCAGTGCCTGCTGAACCTCGGGCGCGCGGCCCTCTGGCCAGGCGTCTGCAGTTTCTTTCATCCTGCCGGAGCTGCCCTCGTGTCCCTGGGGGCTGCCGCGGCCTGTAGGGTTGGTGTTGCTGGAGAATGAAGGAAGGCAGACGCAGATCTCTGCAGAAATGAGGGCTCCAGGAAAGGTTTCGAGGAGACGAGGAAGGCTGGGGTCTGACAGGGCACAGTGCGCTCGGAGCGCAAAGACGGTCTCTGGGGCGATTCTGTGGAAGGCTGTCACTGGCCCGTGTCCCTGAGCTGGGAAACATGCGTGTGTGCCCTAAGGAAAAGCTTCTCTTGAAAAGTAAACAGTTAAGAAGTGCAGAAAGAAGAAACATCGGTGTGCGAGATACATTGGTTGGTTGCCTCTCGCACACCCGCAGCTGGGGGCTTGACCCGCAAGCCAGGCATGTGCCCTGACTGGGAATTGAACTGGCGACATTTTGATTCTCAGGCCAGTGCTCAGTCTGCTGAGCCACACCAGCCACTGCCTGTTTACATTTTACTTACTTACTTTCAGAGGGAGGGAAGGGACGGAGAAAGAGTAGAGAGACATCGCTGTGTGGTTGCCCCTCACACGCCCCTACTGGTGGCCTGCAACCCAGGCATGTGCCCCGACTGGGAATCGAACCAGGGATCCTTTGGTTTGCAGGCTGGCACTCAGTTCTCTGAGCCACACCAGCCAAGGCTGCATTTTAAATTCTTCACGAACTAGTTGGCAAAGGTGAAAATCATTATTTTAAAAAATCTGTAGGGAACTCACTATTAACAGACCCGTGTGCTTAATGCGATGCGATTAGGACGTTGACACTCTGCGTCACTCTGACAGTCCTCCGCTCCCCTGAGGCCCCTTCAGCTCGCCCCATCTCAGCAGAGCGTGGGTTCGCGTGCCTCTGCCCTTGGAGTCAGCGCAGCGTGCGCCGTAGGCACACGAGCATGCCTGCTCCGATGCGACTTTGCTGACCAGCACGGGTGGGGGCCAGGCTTGCCCACCTGCTCTGCGTGTGTGCATTGTGTGTGGCAGGTAAGGAGCCAGTGACCAATCAACAAGTAAGCACGTGGTCAGACGATTGTAAGCACCACCGAGAAAAATGAGTGAAGTGGAAGAGGCAGGAAATTTCCTCACGAGCTGGGGCCGGAGTTGGTCTGGGGCCGCCCGGGTGCAGGTCGGGCTCTGCCTGTTGGCCGTGCGGCCTGGAGCAGATGGCCCTTCCCTCTGCAGCGCGCTGGCCTGCAGAGGGAGGCTCGTCGGTGCACGGCGCGCAGGCCTGGCGTGTGCGGGGCGTTCGGGCCACGTCTCCCACTGTGGTGGGCTTCTCTCTCTGACCGGGTTTGGTTTCGTTTTTGGTAAGCTGACCCAGAGGATGAAGAGTGAAGGGTGTAGTTTTTTTGGTTGTTTTTAATTATGTCGTTTGATTTTTAAAACTCCAGTTGGAAGGGTTTGGATTGCTTTTTAAAAAACAAACAATTCAGTTATCATTTGCTTGCGTGTCGGGGGCTCGCCATTCAGGGCCCAGGTCGGCCGCACGGGGTTCCGGCAGAGGCCGGGCATTTCGCGGGGCAGAGCTGCGGCCCAGCTGACGGCTGCGCACGTGACCCCTGTCCAGCACTTGGCCGGTCCAGTCCCTTCGCCTCAGGAGATGACCTGTTGTGTCACGAGGTTTATGTCTGGAGATTTTCCCTCGTTTTGACGTACTGTGAAACTCGCTTCTGAAGACAGATTCTGGCTGGGTTTTTAAGAATAATTCAGCAAAGAAAGAAAGCCCCGATTGGAAGTGTTTGGGATTGTCAGAGTTGCAGCTGTCTGCGGGTGGCGGTCAGCCGGCCGGCACTCGTGACGCTCACGCCCACTTGCCTGTGTGCGTCCGACGAGCGGTCCCCGTGTGGGTGTGCGAGCCGTGGTCTGCCCCACTCGCGGTTTCGCCCTGGCCCGGGGCACTCGCCTGGGGTGACGCTTCTGCGCCCTCACTGCCCCTCTGCGCCTGCAGGTGCTGGACGGCGCTGACGGCCAGTACTCGGGGCTGCAGCTCGGCCCTCCGCAGGAGGGGGAGGAGGAGGAGGAGGAGCCCCCGGGCCTCCTGGCGGACACGGACGCGGACGCCTTCCCACGCTCCTCAGTCGGTACGCTGGCTCGGCCGATGTGCTGCCCAGTGGGCCCGTGACAACCGGGCGCCTGAGGCCTGCCCTAGCTTCCTGGAAGACGTCTTGGTATCTCTGTTTTCTGGGGGGTAAACTTGGAAACTGCCTGAGGAATGACCAGCCTCTTGATCTAACTCCTCCTCTTAGGTCTTCTCTGTAAATGTCTGTGTTTGTGTTTTGCTGGGAAACTTGTCACGTAATCCCAGATTCTCCATTTCCAGAAGCCCTTCAGCAAGCGCGTGTGTTGGAGAGCATGGGCCACAGCAGGCAGCCGTCCGACAGCAGTGTGGACAAGTTTGTGTCCAGGGACGAAGCCACTGACCCGGGAGATCAGGAAGACAAGGTGCGGGGTCAGGCCCTGCTGCGCTCGGGCTCCCGAGTGCCTGAGGGCCGTGTGCTCCGGGCTGTGTGCGCATGGGCTTCCGGCTCCCTGGTGCTGAGCTGTGCCCGCTGTGTCCTGTGCCCACTGGCCCGTCCCGGGACCAGGGCTTCTGTCCCACCTCTAGGCCCCGCCCAGTCCTCGAGAACCCCCCCAGACACACTGTCTGCCCTGCCTGGTCTCTCGGGTCATTCCTCTGAGGGTCTGCGTGGCTCTGCAGAGTTTCTTGTTTTTGGTCCATTGAATCGGTTTGATTATTGTGGTGAGATGCACGTAACACGAAACCTGCCAGTTTGGTGGCTTGAAGCGCACTCAGACTGTTGTGACCACCGTGGCACCCATCTCCAGAAGTTTCTCGTCTCCCCGAACCGGAGCTCTGTCTCCATGAATCAAAACCCTCTGCCCCAGCCCCTGGCACCCTCCCCTCCGTCCTGTCTCTGTGGGTTCCACTGCCAGGGGCCTCAGGTAAGTGGAACCACACGGCGCTTGTCTTTTTGTGTGACGGGCTCATCTCTCTGGGGGTGCCATCCCCGGGGGCCGTCCACACTGCAGCAGGTGTCGGTTCCTTTCTTTTGCCGACTCAGTGATGTTCCACCACACGTACACACCACGGTTGGTTTCTCCACCCGCGGACGGGCGCCCAAGTCACTTCCACTCTTGGGCTGCGGTGGATAATCTGCTGTGAAATGAGTGCGCAGAGGCCCTGATTTCCGTCCCTAATGTGGGATGGCTGGGTCACATGGTAATTCCATATTTAAGGGACTGACCATCCTCCAATCTAGGGCGAGAACTAGTGCGTGGCATTCAGTCCCACACAGGTGTTCCTCTCAGGTCCCGAGCACCAGCCCGCCTCCCTGTCAGTGCTGGGCCTTCCCCAGCTCTAGTCCATCTGTCCCACCGTCGGGGGCTCGCACTGTTCTTCCCTAGCAGCCCCCTCTCCAGTGTGCCCTCCCTGCACAGCCCGCAGGACTGGGCTTGAAACCGCCTCTCCCCATGTTCAGCCTGCCCTGCCGTGGTCTCTGAGGGCAGGCTCGACACAGGCAGAGAGACAGCATCTTGGTGTCCCAGCGCGCGGCCCCGTGGCTGCTGGGAACTCTGTTGGATGAGCTGACGGGTGAGTGTTTCCTCTGGTTATCCGAGAAGCACCGTCAGTCTCTCTGTTCTAGCCTTGCCGGATCAGAGGCGACATCGGACAGTCTACAGACGAAGACTCTGCTCCCCTGGTCCACTGCGTCCGCCTTCTATCCGCTTCGTTTCTGCTGACTGGCGAGAAAAATGGTGAGTGTGGGAGGGCGGGTGCCCGGCTGAGGGAGCCACCAGCTTTCAGAGTCGGCCTGGTGGCCGGTTCCGGCAGCCGAGGGAGTCGAGTTGGGGTGAGTGCGAGGTTGGCCTTTCTGACTGCCGGGGAGCGCGGGGCGGCGAGGTGGCGGCTGCCGTGGGCCGGGTCCGGCTCGTGCGGGAGTTGAACATCTACAGCCCCGACGTGACGGCGGCCTGCGTGGTCCCGCTGCAGCGCTGGTTCCGGACCGGGACGTGCGGGTCAGCGTGAAGGCGCTGGCGCTCAGCTGCGTGGGGGCCGCCGTGGCCCTGTACCCGGAGTCGTTCTTCAGCAAGCTGTACAAGGTCCCTCCGGACGCCGCAGAGCACGCTGGTACGCCGGGCGCGGCGCTCGCTCCTGCACCCCGTCCCCTCGCAGCGCAGTCTGCGCCCACCCGGCTGCTCTGGCCCCGGCGGCGTCTGGGTGTGTCCCGGGCGCTGGCCGTAGCGGCGAGCCCAGCACGCAGACCCCGCAGTGGTGCTGCGTCGGCATGCACACAGCAACAGCAGGGTTTTGGGACACAGGTCCAGTTGACCCCACGACGGTTTCTATCACAAGCACACGTTGTGTGTGATGGAGATTTATGCCACAGTCCCACTGAGGCCAGACACTCATGCTTGGAGACCTGTGGGGCCTTAGAGTGGCCGTGGCCACAGCCAGTCCCCTTCACACACCCCTGGGGATGCGCCTCCTTTCAGAGGCAGCTGAGTGGAGGGGAGAGCCGTGTTTCTGGGATTCAGCCCCTCCCTCCCGCTCCCTCTGTCTTTGGGCGAGGGCCAGATCTGTGCTGTTGTTTATGTAGGTAAAGGTGGGCTTGTTTGAGGGTTTCCAGTCATTTTTGAAGTTAACAGTGGGCATCTTGCTTATTGCTGACAACCTGGAATGCAGCCTGTTGTGTCGGTGACCCCAGGATGCACTGAGTCCGGAGGCTCACAGCCCCGCGCCCCCTCCCCCCGCGCTGGTGACTCTGCCAGGTCTCGTCTGGGTTCAGGCCGCCCTGCCCCTTCTCCTTCCTGAGAATGGAGCTTCCCTTCAAGTGGGAAGCTGCAGGGGGACCTTTCTCAGCAGCTGGGCCGTTTGTCCCCACAGGGGAGCAGTGCGTCTCAGATGTCGTGAACTACATCGCGCACGGGGACCCGCAGGTCCGAGGAGCCACGGCCGTGCTCTGCGGGGCGCTCCTCTGCTCCGTCCTCGGCCGCTCCCGTTTCCGGGTGGGCGGCTGGCTGGGCTCCGTTCGCACCCTGACAGGTAACGGCGGGCTGGAGAAGGGCTCTTGCCGGTGTCGTTGCCACGTTCGCGCCTGCATGCAGGCGTCGTTCTTGCTCTCCGGCCAGGGAATGCCTTTGCTCTCGTGGACTGCGTGCCTCTGCTGCGGAGAACCTTGAAGGACGAGTCTTCTGTCACCTGCAAGTTGGCGTGCACGGCCGTGCGGGTGAGCACCGCGGCACGCGTCTCCTCGAGTGCTGGGGGCGCCTCCGTCCTTGCGGCTGCAGGGTCAGTGTGTCCAGGCGTCTGCCGCTGTGAGCAGCCGCAGACGGCCGTGTGCCCGCCGCGTGGCTTTAGAAAGTAGCCGTGACCGTAGAGTGAGGGCTGCGTAGACTTATGTTCACGTTCCGATTCTCAGAGTAGTTGTTTGAAATACCTGTTTTTCTAAAGAGTGTGTTTAGAAATAGACCTTGCTGATAGTGTCAGACTGTTTGAGTTAAAGTGACTTCGTTAAGCCATGAGGGGCTGAGAGCGTGCGGCCCGGAGGGGACTGCTGCCTCCACTCAGGTGTGGCGGGCCCCGACCTTCGCGTGGTGCCTGTCCAGCCTCTGTGCCACCTGAGCCGTGGGCCACCTGGCCGGTCATCAGGAAAACATAACCAATAAAGATTAAAAAAAAAATCCTCACAAAACCCCATAGTTGTCCATTTGTAGGATCCCTTCCCTTTTAAAAACTTCGTGGCCTGGCCAGAGCTGCGCCCTGCCCCAGCATTTGCTGAGTCTTGGTTGAGCACGGGCGCGCGTTGGCAGCAGGGCCGGCCTGTGTGTGCAGAGGTGGCGGGAGTGCTGGGGGCGCTGGGAACCGTGCCGCCCCTGGAGTCCCCTCCTTCACCCTGGCACTGAGACCCCTTCAGGAGGGCGGGTGGTGTGGCCTGGTCCCCTCCTCAGTGCTGACAGACGCTCGGGAGGTGGGTGTCTCGGGCGGAGACCAGGGCCGCGGCAGACGTGGGAGGAGGGAATTGCGTGGAGTGACAGGGACAGGCTCCGGACTAGAGTTTTCTGAGGGGGAGCGCACGGCGAGTCCCGCTGAGACGGGAACAGGCCTGCTCCGGCGGCACGCGGGGCGCGGCGGTGCCAAGGCCGCGGCTCTCTCCCCAGCACTGCGTGGTGAGCCTGTGCGGCAGCAGCTACGGCGACCTGGGGCTGCAGCTGCTCACCGACGTGCTGAGCCTGCGGAGCAGCTCCTACTGGCTGGTGCGCACGGAGCTGCTGGAGACGCTCGCCGAGGTCGACTTCAGGTGCGTGCCCCGGGCGCCGAGCGTCGGTCGGGAGGCCTGGGCTGCTCGGTGCGGCGGTGGCCGTCACGGGCCGCCCCAGGTGCGAGTGTTGCCAGGTCGCCTGTGTGGCGGACACTCGGTGGCCTCATCACCGAGGGTGCTTTCCTCGCACCCTCTCCGGAGGTCCTCCAGGTGGCAGAGGGGGTGTCGTCGCGGTGGGCTTAGCTGTGGCGGCGCTCTGGGCGGCGGGGATGAGGGGTGCGGAGCCCCGATGTCTGTGGCCTGCCCGGAGGCTGCCCCCGTGAACGGAGGGTGTGCTGGCGGCTGCGCTGGACACCGCTCCGAGGGCCGGCCCGCGCTCGGTCACCGTGCAGGACGGCTGTGGACGTGCCGCGCTCCCCGTCGGCGCGCGTGAGCTCCGGTCTGCGTGGTTTTCTCCCAGGCCTCCCGCCCTCAGTGTCTGAGGGCGTGTTTGCCGAGGCTGGCCGTGTGCCGGGGTTTGCTGGTATCCTCGGAGCGTCTCCGAGTACTCGGGACGGCGTCCACTGCACCCCCGGGTGGGACTCTGGACGTGGGGTGGCACCTCCTGGGCTGTAGCTGGTGGGCTGGGAAGGCGCGGCCTTCTGCCCACAGCTGCCCTGCCTCCTGCCTGTGTGTCTGAGCTGATTTTCAGGGCCCTTGGATTCCAAATAGTACACATTCGTATTTATTTTGAAGAAAAGTGGTTTTTTCAGTGCCCCGGATTGACAGAGTCTGGAGCCACGGGAGGATGCAAGTTCTTGCCGGCACTTTACGCCAGTGCTGGCCTGGCCCGGCACCCTGGCCCCGCACGGCCCCCCAGCGGTCTGCCCGCTGCGTCCTGCAGGCCGGTAGAGGTGCTTGTGGGTGAGGAGCCATTTTGTTGGGAAATGTGTTCTCTCGTCAGGTTGGTGAGCTTCCTGGAAGCGAAAGCAGAACGCCTGCACAGAGGGGCACGCCGGCACACGGGGGTGAGCCTCCGCGGCCGGCGCGTCTGTCCTGGGGTGGGGTCTCGCTGAGCGCTCGCTGCGCAGACGGTTTCCGACGAGGCAGCCGGCTGGGGTTGTGTGGTGTGACCCACGACTGGTGAACCTAGTGCCTCACCGAGAGTCAGCTGCACAGAGGGGTGTCTCTTTCTTCTCGTCTCCAAAGCTTTTGAAGCTGCAGGAACGGGTGCTCAATAACGTGGTCATCTACCTGCTCGGGGACGAAGACCCCAGGGTGCGGCACGTCGCCGCCGCCTCACTGATGAGGTATTTACCAGGCGTCTGTCCTCTCAGCCACTTGTTCTGCTTGAAGCACTAAGTGCTGAGAGAACGGCAAGAGGGGGTGGCCAGAGGCGGTAGGGCAGCTCCTCCGGCTGCTGCTCCCCCAGCACTCGAGGGGCCACGCGGGCCTGGCCGCCTGCCGTGGGCGTGTGCGCAGGCCTGCCCAGCGACCGGCTCTGCGGACTGGCGCTGGGAAGGAAGTGCCGCCTGGAGGCGGGGCAGCTGTGCCTGCTGTGCTGCGTGTCCCGTGCGCGAGCGGCTGGGACAGAGCACACGCTCGCTCTGTGGGCTGGTCACCTGCAGTTAGTAGCAGCATCTTCCTGTGACCCGACACTCCTAGGACGGCATTCTGACCAGTGCCGTTTCTACTGTGTGGCTGTGACAAGCTTCCACATCAGGTTCACTGGGATGTCAGTTGTCTCTGACTTAGTAACGGGTAGTCAGCCTTGTTATACCTGAATGTTCACGTGTGACTTTTTTGTTTTCCTGTAAGTCCGTTTTTGGAAGTTGAGTTACTGAGACGAGCTTTTTGATTCTTAAAAAGACTTTAAGAGCCCCGGCTGGTGCGGCTCAGTGGGTTGAGTGCCATGGCACCTGTGAACCAGTCGCCAGTTCGATTCCCGGTCAGGGCACAGGCCTGGGCTGTGGGCCAGGTCCCCAGTGGGGGGGTGTGCAAGAGGCAGCCACACATGGGTGTTTCTCTCCCTCTCTTTCTTTGTCCCTTCCCCTCTGTCTAAAAATAAACAAGGGAAATCTGTAAAATACTTTAAGAGGTTTTTTGGAGGTACAATTTACATCCCTTAAAATGCATACATCTTCACTGGGCAATTAAATGACTTTTAGTGCATTTATAGACTGTGAGCATCACCACAGCCCTGTTCTAGAACCTTCCCATCCCCCCACAGTGGGCCTTGTGCCCGTTCTTGAGCTCCCTGCTCCCACCTGCAGCCCCGGCGGCAGGAATCTCCTCCTGGCGGGCGTTTCCTCTCAGCAGTCCATGCAGGAGCGGGCCTCTGCCCTGGCTTCTCCCCGCGCAGGTCTGGGGTTGGCACTCGGGAGCGGCAGGGGCGCCAGGGGTCCGTTCGCTCGTCACTGGGGAGGGTTCTGTCGCGCAGCTCCTTCTGTCCCCTTGTTCACCAGAGGACAGTGGCTGTCCTTCGTGCTCTCCGGTGACTGTGACCGTCGGCCCACCAGACCCTGTGTGGATGTGCAGACCCTCAGGAGCGGCCCTGTCGGGCCTTGGGTGCTCCCTGTGGCGACGCCGTCCTGAAATACGGCACCTCCAGCCTGGGCCGGGCCCGACCCTGCTCGCCACACGGGTTGCTTCAGAAAACCTTAACGGCGTGCTACTCGTTGAGACAGAAATTGGCCTTGTTTTTTTTTAAAGATTTTTGTTTACTTTTATAAAGAGGGGGAGGAAGGGAGGAAGAGCAGGAGAGAAACATGGGTGTGAGAGAAACATCGATTGGTTGCCTTTTCATGTGCGCTCTGCCCAGGGATCGAACCCACAACCTCTCGGTCTTCAGGACGACGCGCCAGCCAGCTGAGCCACACCAGCCAGGGTCTAAGGGGCTCTTTAATCAGAATGTGCAGAGAAAGGCACTTCACGACAGGCGAAGAGAAAGTGCGGCCCCCAGTTACTGCAGAGTGGCCCCGGGACCGGAGCCCCCACCCTGGCGTGCCTGAGGAGCGCCCACCTGGGGAAGGGGTGGCCTCGAGTGGGCAGCCGGTGGTGGGGGCCCGGCGGCCAGGACAGAGAAGGGCAGTGACCCGCAGGGGAGATTCTGCGTCCTCTCACGCAAATAAACATTCCTTTCACGGTAGGCTGGTCCCGAAGCTGTTCTATAAATGTGACCAAGGACAGGCCGACCCCGTGGTGGCCGTGGCGAGAGACCAGAGCAGCGTCTACCTGAAGCTGCTCATGCACGAGGCCCAGCCCGCGTCGCACTTCTCCGTCAGCACCATCACCAGGTACGCCCTCTCCCGGATGCCTGGCTTTCCGTAGGGCTTCCGTCTGCAGTGGGTTTTCTGGGGAAACCCTCTAGGTGAGGGGGTTCGGGAAGGCGGTCTTCCGTGGTAGGACGTGTCTGTTTCAGGATTTAGCGCCCCACCCACCTCTGTACACGCGTCCGCCCAGTCACACCAGGCACTCGGGCAGCCGAGTCGCTCCCGACGAGCCATGTGTGGCGAGCGTGCTTTCTGCGTGACTCCGGGGCGTCCCTCCTAGAAACGCGTCCGTTCCGTTTCTCCCCCTCATGTGCGCTGTCCGTGGCGTGTCTGGTTACGCTGTGCCCGTTGGTTTCTAGGTGGGTGGGCTCCTCAAGAGTGCCAGGTCACGGAGGACCCCTGCACGCTGGGAGAAAGGCCCCAGCGCAGCCCCGGGTGGCTGGGCGCCCTCGCCGTGGAGTCCCTCGGGCAGGGACGCTTTCGCGGGGCCACCCTCTTCTTCAGAACGTGACCTCGCTCAGGAGGCTGCAGAGGGAGAAGACCGCTGTTTCAGCTCTCTGTGTTCTAAGTGCTGTTTTAAAAATTAGTCTTATATGATAACTCTTGCCGAGTGGCAGGATTTTTTTTTAACTTGGGCTGGGTGACACCTGAGCTGAATGTCCGCACGATGCCTTTGTTCTGAACTTGAACTCAGCTGTCAGATTCTGAAGTCGCCGCCCAGTCCCATCTTCTCGTGTGAGAGCTGCTGAGACGCACGCGTGGAATAGCTTCTCCCAGAGAGGGTCCTTCTGTTGGCCTCCGAGCCGGCACTCTCACTCCTCGGGCAGATGCTGGCCGAGTGCTGCTCTAGGGTAGGCGGGAGCCACGCCGGAGCGTGTCACTGTCAGGCCGTGGCGCGTGCGGGGGAAGCCGCTGCTTCTGAATGCCATTTCAGAAAACCAGTGTTCAGTGCCGCCAGAGGCGTGTGTGATGTTTCATTCACGTCAGTTCTGGACCGCGACTCTGAGGAATCCCCAGTTCCCAGTGCAGGCTGGCCTCCTGGCGTGCGGCCGGGTCCCTTAGGAGCGCAGGGACCCGCCGTGCAGCTGCGCCCACAGCCTCGCCCCAGCTGGTTTAGGCTCCGCCTGAGCGGGTGCCCAGCGGCCCCTTGGTCTGTCGTGGAGCCCCAGCCCGGTGGGTTCACTCACCGAGTCGGAGAGTTGGGGTCTGTGTAAGAGTCGCAGCGCGTGGGGTGGGCCAGCATTCCTGTGGGAGGGGTTTTCTTTGGTTGGAACTAGGAGGGGCTCCGGGATGGATGCCTTCGCGTGGGCAGCTCGGGTTCGTAGAGGGCTGGTGGGGAGGCAGCGGGCGGAGAGCGCCGCCTGGAGGAGGGAGGGCGACTGCAGCCGGTTGGACCGCGCCGTGGCCCAGCCCCCTGGGCCCCACGGCCTGACTCTGTGGAAGGCAGTTTTCCATGAACTGGGGCAGGGAGTGGGGGACAGGAGGCGGGGCTCCACAGCCCAGGAGGAGGGGGTTGGCGGTGCTTGGAGTAATGACCAATTTTCGTCCAGTCTTTACCTTAAGAGCCAGGACTTCTTTAGCTTTCTGCAGCCCGTCACCGTAAACGGGTAAATGCCGTCTGAGCTTCGGGGACATCCTGAGCTGCAGCAGCAGGTTCAGAGCCTCTGCGTTTTTCTCACCAGAACATACAGAGGCTACAACTTGCTGCCGAGCATCACGGACGTCGCCATGGAGAACAATCTGTCCAGAGTCGTTGCCGCCGTGTTGCAGCAGCTGGTCACAGCCACCACCCGCGCGCTCACGGTGAGTCTCCGCTGCTGGCCGCGGCGGGCTCGCTCTCGGTCGACGGTGAGGGCGGACGCTTGTGCGCGGGGTACCCAGGAGCTGTGCTCCCGCAGGCCGAGGCCTGGTTTGTTCCGGGAGGAGGGTGAGCGGCTTTCTCCTCTCACGGTTGGAGTGACACAGGCTCGTCGTGGAGGAAAGCAGCCGACACGGAGACGTGGCAGTGAGAGTAGCAGCTGACAGTGTCTGACGTGGTCCGATCAGACGTTTAGACTATCTCAGTGACTAACGTGTGCTGAGGAGTAAAATCCAGAAATGCTGGCAGAGTTTCCTTTTTAGATTTTATTCGTTTATTTTTAGAGAGAGGGAAGGGAGGGAGACAGAGAGGGAGAGAAACATCAATGTGTGGTTGCCTCTCGAGCGCCCCCTACTGGGGACCTGGCCCACAACCCAGGCCTGTGCCCCGACTGGGAACCGAACCGGTGACCCTTTGGTTTGCAGGCCGGCGCTCAGCCCACTGAGCCACAGCAGCCAGGGCAGAAGTTGGTTTGGGGTGTGGGAGTGATGTGTTTCTTTCCCTGCAGTTTGGATGCTGCGAAGCCTTGTGTCTTCTCTCCACGGCCTTTCCAGTCTGCGTCTGGAGTTTGGGCTGGCATTGTGGGTAAGTGTTTCTCGGCACGTGGCTGTCCGCAGTCAGGTGGCACAAACACACTTACTGGAATCCTGTTTCTGTTTCTGGTTAAACACCACACAGGTGCTTGTCCCCACTCGGTTAGCCGTGTGGGGACTGGGGATGGGAGCTGCGGGGCAGTACGTAACTCACGGCATCCGTGCGTCCTCTCCGGCGCTGCAGGGCGCCTCTGCGTGAGGGTCCGCACATGCCGGCCAAGGACTTCCAACTGGTTTGCTTCTCTCTAGCATTAAAAATTTAGAAATATTTGTTGTTTAAAATCAGATGTGATCTACTACACAAAATTGTGAGGAACCACAGGAGTGAGATTTAGTGACAGTTTTTATGTAAAACGCTGCGCTGCAGCCAGTGGCCGGTCCTGGGGCGCCTGCGGAGTGACTTCACTTCTTCCTCGGCCTCGGGGAGTGAGTAGGCTTTCGCTGTGTGTGCCCACGCCAGTGACGGCACACTCGGGCGTGGTCCGCGGCTGTAGTGTGTGTGTGAGCACGTGGCCAGGAGCGTGGGCTGATGTGGCTCGCATGCCCCCGTCTGGAGTGGTGGCCCCTCTGAGCGAACACTCCCTCCCCCGCACCTGCAGCTCCTGGCCCCAGGTGCGGCGCCTGGCTTCTGAGCGGCTTGCCGTTGAGTAAAGTATGCTAACTCGAAAGGTAAAGAGAGTTGAAGGGTCATCAGAATAAATAGGTGTAATACTTTCAAATCAGTTCGTCGACTACCTGGTTTTTCTCAGGGGACTTTTATGGAGCTGGGTTTGCGGGGAAGCTGTTGGTCAGTCGTAGCACCGCTGTGTGAGTCCGTGTGAAATGCACAGTGCCGTGCCCCCCCTGGGTGCAGAGGGAGGCACGGCAGCCTGCTCCAGAGGCGTCCTGCCGCCTGACCGCCAGTGTCTGCTTCCAGAGCGCCCCCCCTGGGTGCCGCGGACGAATCTCGGAAGAGCTGCACGGTCGGCATGGCGACCACGGTCCTCACCCTGCTCTCGTCGGCGTGGTTCCCGCTGGACCTCTCGGCCCATCAGGATGCTCTGATCCTGGCGGGAAACCTGCTTGCAGGTACTGGTGCCGCCCTGAAACAGAGACCCCAGCCTTTAGACCCTTGGAGGGCGGGTGGCGAGCACCAGCAGGACGGTGCTGTGAGGCCACATGCTGCCTTTGAGCAGAAACCTGTGCTCCCGGCGGCTGGTCTGTGTCCAGCATTCCAGTGGGGACCTTTCCCAGGCCCGCCCCTCAGTTAGGTGCGGACCAGCTCAGCTCTCACTTCACCTGAGGGCACCGTGGGCCGGGCACTCTCTCAGCAGCACGGGAGCAAGCCTTAGGGGCTGGCAGGGAGGGCCCCCCCAGTGGAGGGCAGGGCACCCGCCAGGGCAGGGAGACCTGAAAACTTGTGTGACATCATTTTGATGTCACATGAGGGCGAGGACACAGATGGAGAACGTGGCTGGTGAGGCGGGAGGGGCCCATGGTCCGCGAGGGGTGTGGGTCTGGTCTGTCTCCGTCAGCAGGACGTGTCCTGCGTGTCCGGAGGTCACGAACGGGACTGACGGGCGGGTTAGTGTTGGAGGAGGAGGAGCGGGGACTCAGGAGGCTCGAAGCGTCCTTGAGGGAAGGGAGAGTCTGAACAAGGTGACGGTTGTGTGGCCTTGGGGGCAGAGACCACTGGAAGGGGATTGCGGGCGGGGAACAGCGGGCCTGGGTCACAGCCGCGCTTCGGCGGTGAAGACAAGGAAGGGCCCGGGGTGACTGTCACATCCTGGGTGGCTCTGTGATCGTGGCAGTCACGGAAGTTGGGGCCACGGTGTTGGGGAAAAGGCTGTTTCCTGTGGAGTGTGAGGCTGCAGCTGACCTCCAGGCGGGCGTGTCCCCTGTGGCCGGGGCTGGAGGACGCGTGTTTCCGAGCGGTTTCACGTCCACACGCTGCAGAGCAGGAGGTGACCGTGTGCCCGTCCCGCAGCCAGCGCCCCCAAGTCTCTGAGGAGCCCCTGGGCCGCGGAGGAGGAGGCCGGCCCGGCCGCCGGCAAGCAGGAGGAGGCGTGGCCAGCGCTGGGGGACCGCAGCCTGGTGCCCATGGTGGAGCAGCTCTTCTCCCACCTGCTGAAGGTGGTCAACATCTGTGCGCACGTGCTGGACGAGGTGGCCCCGGGGCCCGCCGCCAAGGTGACCGCCGTGCCCGGCTCCCCCGCGCGCCCGTGCCCCCTCGCGTCCTGGGTGTCGGCGAGTAGAGGTGCTCCTGCCGTAACCCTGACTCAGCACACCCCCGTGACTGCTCCCCCTGGGCCCAGTCTGCACTTCGCTGCCCCACCCCGTCCCGTCCTGTCCCCTCTCCACCCGGCCGCCTAACCTCTCCCCACCGCCAACTGCCGGCTTGTCTCTTTGCCTGAGAGTCTGGTTTTGTGGTGTTTGTTCCCTGGTTCTGTCCGTTTCTTTTTCTTAGACTCTCCGTGCACGTGAAATCGTAGTATCTGTCCTTCTCTGTCTGACTTGTTCCACTCAGCGGTCCCCAGCCTCCTTGGCACCAGGGACCAGCTCCGTGGCAGACGGCCCCCCTGCAGGTCGGGGCGGGGGTGGTCCGGGGTGACGGAGGCACGTCACAGCCAAGTCCCCCTCCTGCCGTGCGCCCAGTCGCTCAGGGGGCCGAGCGGTGCCCGTCTGGGGCCGGGAGGCGGGGGCCCCTGCTCCAGACCCGTCCGTGTCGTGAACGGCAACGCGCCATTCTCTTCCACGGCTGAGGAGCAGTCCGTCAGATACACTCACACGTGTGTTTATCTCACCTGCTTTCTGCCCACTCGTCCATCGTTGGGCACGTGGGTCGCCGGCACACCTGGCTGCCGTGAACAGCGCCGCAGTGGACGCGGGTACACACGTGTTTTCAGATCAGTGTTGGGGTTTCTCTGTGTGCGCTACGCCCAAAAGTGGGATTGCTGGATCACAGGGCGGTCCCATTTTTAACTTTCTGAAGAAGCACCACGCTGTTCTCCGCGGTGGCCTGGCCAGCCTGCCTTCCCCGCGGCGGTGCAGAGGGGACGGTTCGTTCGTCCTTACACTGAAATTCTGGCAGCCACCTGTCGGTGGCGGCTGTCCTGCGGGCCGGGGTGGCGCCAGGTGGCAGGCCTGCTCTGGCGTCTTCAGCGCCCAGACTGCCGAGGCCCCGGGCCTGTCCTTGGAGTGCCGGCCCGGGTGTGCCCGGCAGCCCGCTCCGACGCGGCGGGGCCTGAGCCTTGCAGCCGCCCGGTCGGGCCGCCCGCCTCTCCCCCGCGAGTCACCGCAGCTCCTCGCCTGGCCGCCCCGCCGCTCGTTTCCCCGCCGAGTGTCTTGCATCAACTGTGTGCGTGCCTGTGTGTGTGTGTGCGCACCTGTGCTGGCAGACCCAGCTGTTCGGTGTCCTCGGCCGTTCCCCTGGTCCTGACGATGGAGTCGCATAGGGTGACGGTGGTTGCCTGTGGCTTTACTCTCTCGGATCGGCGTTACTGACACGTGACACAGTGAGGACTCAACCCACGCGCCACACCACACCCCAGTCAGAGCGGACGGCTCCCCCGGGTTCCCCAGGCCCACAGGGCCGGTCGGCCATCGCCGGTCAGCTCTGGGGCCAGAAAGGAACGCGGTGTCCTCAGCCGTCACCCCTCAGCCCGCCCGTGCCCCCCGGCCCTGGGCCCCTGCCGGCCTTCTCTGAGGGGATGTGCCCGTTCTGAAGTGAGCGCACCCGGAGCATGTGCCCAGGGGCGGCAGCCACAGAGCTGCCCCCCGCCCTCCCGACTGCAGCCATGACGTCCGCTCGGCAGCCCAGCCCTGACGTGTGAGGTGACTTCCCTGAGGGCTGAGGGCGCGAGTGAGTGGCTGGTGGCAGCACTGGGGCCGGAAGTCTGTCCCTGCTGTCCTTGTCCCGCTCCCGCTGCCACTGCCTCCCGGCCTGGGCGCCCGGGCGCTCTGCGGGCGGCTGGCCTGCAGCTCTGCCGCCTGTCGGCTCTGGCCGCGGATGAGGCGCTTCCTGTCTGAGCTGGTTCCTTGTCTGGGAGACGCAGTTTGAGACGTGGCTTCACGCCCGTGTTGGTGCCGCGGCTTCCCCAGGACACTCCGGCTGCTGCGCCTGGAGGCGACCTGCCTGGGGCCCCGGGGCCCCTTCTGTCCCTGACACGCGCCGTGCCCCCATCGGGGGGCCGGCAGCCCCACGGTGCATGGAGCACGGCTGGTTTCTGGCTCCGCAGACGTGGAGTCGGAGAGAAAGAGTCGCGTGGGTGGTTCTTCTCGGTAGATGGTGAACCAGGTGCTGCAGATTCGGTCTCCGCGTCGGCCACACCCCCAGACCCTCCTCCTCTGTTCCAGGCAGCCTTGCCGTCCCTCGCGAACCCCCCTTCTCTGAGCCCCATCCGGCGGAAGGGGAAGGAGAAGGAGCCCGGCGAGCAGGCGTCCGTGCCGCTGAGCCCCAAGAAGGGCAGCGAGGCCAGTCCAGGTAGGGAGCCGGACGGGGCGGGTGGCGGGGCGAGGCCGTGTCACAGGTGCAGGGTCGTGCTTACGTTCGTGGCAGGGCTGTCTTGATGACTCGGGGCTTTCTGGAAACACGTATGCAGCAGTGAAGCCGGAGAGAGGCTTCCCCAGGAGTGGTTTCAGGGAGGAAATGTGATGGCTGAGTGTGTGCAGGCCACGTTCAGTCAGGAGCATCTGAGTGTCACCTACTGAGGTGCTGTCACCACAGCAGGGAGCCTCGCTGGCTGCCTCCTTCCCTGGGTGCCCCCTTCTTCCCACCGTGGAGCAGGGTGCAGGGGCCCGGGGGTTCAGTGAGGGAGGCAATGTCGGGGCTGGGGATGGAGGTTGTGGGGAAGGGGGTCCCCACCGCGGAGGGTCCTGAGGGAGGAAGTGGGGAGCGCCCAGTGGGACGCACGCGGGGGATGTAGTCACCTGAGCAAGAGGGGCCCAGGGTGCCCCAGCCGCCTCGAGGGCTGCTGCTCCCGAGCATCTCCGAGCTGCTGGGCCAGAGGTTCCAGGGGTGCAGCTGTGGGGCCTGTGCTCGAGGGGGGCACCGGCAGAGCAGGTGGACCCAGCTCCCTCTCCCCACACGTGGGGCCGGCACCACCCTCCCGCCCCTCCTGCGGGTAGAGCCAGCACTCGAGGGCTGACAGCACTGGTTTCTAAGGGCTGCGGGACTGCAGCCCCGCGGGAACGAACACTTGAACTTCCCACCTGCAGAGTTAGCCATGTTGTCTGCCCACCCTCCTGGGCGCTGAACAGGCTGAGGACTCCAGGTCACGCACCTTTAAAGCTCGAGTGTCTGTGTAGGCTGGACACTCCCATACTACTGCCACTTCAGTGACGATCGGTGTCCCCGTGAAGTTGTCAGAGCATGTTCACGTGTCGTCCCTGTTCCATGGCTGGAAAGGCCGTGGCCTGACCCGGCCGGGGTCAGCCCTGTCCTGCCACAGGCAGCCCTGGGCGCGGAAAGCTTGTGTGGCTGGCTGAGGCCACTGGATCACTGCCTCTCCGGTTTCCAGACAGGCCGCCAGACTGGAGCAGGGCACGACCGCAGCACACTGCTTCCTGCCTTACCTGCTTGTCGTGTGGTTCTGGGGGAGGGCCCAGATGGTACTGGGCTGATGACTCGGTTTCTCGTTGCTGCTAATTAAGTGAAAGTCAGAGGGAAAGTGTGTATTTTGCTCTGCTAGAATACTTGTAAAAACCATTACTGCTACTGTTGGTTTTAAACTCAGCCGGTTGTGATCTAAACTGTGTGTGTGTGTGTGTGTGTGTGTGTCTGTAGCCGCCCGCCAGTCCGAAGGCTCGGGACCTGTCACAGCAAGTAAATCCTCATCGCTGGGGAGTTTCTGCCACCTTCCTTCGTACCTCAGACTGCACGACGTGCTGAAAGCCACCCATGCCAACTACAAGGTGCCGCCACCCTCGTCACCGTGTGCCCGTGCCCCGGGGCCTCACGGGGCCTCCGTGGTTTTGCTCAGAGCTCCCAGGGCCTCGGAGCCCCTGGATCGCAAGGCTCACCCCCCTTGCCCTGCCCCCACCCAGTACCTGCTGGAGGTGGACCCCTACCCGCCGTGCCCCCTTCGGTGTGTTGGGAACACCTCAGGGGCAGGAGCGTGGCCCCAGTGTTAGGTCCTCTTCCCGTCCCGTCCTGAGTGTCCCTTACCCGCCTCCGCTCCAGGCTGGGCGGTCAGGTCTCGCTTCCCGGAGCAACTCCCTCCACTTCCCCACTCGAGCAGGGTTCTGCCCGTTTTTGTCTTCACGGTCAGTCTCTCCCCTGGCCTTGTTCTCGCACAATATGCCTCTGGGCCCGACCCGTTCTCTCTGCTGACTAAATGGGGCTACTGCCACGTGGTTTAAGCTGAGGTCTTTAGAATCTAAATTATTTCTAAGACTGATACTTTGTTGTGGCCAAACTGAAAGGCTAGGTCTGAATTTGATAACAATTTTCCACGGACCCCAGTGTATGTGGAACAGGACGTGTGCTTTGCATTTTTGGCACGCCGCCGCTCGGGTACTGGCTGTGACGGCCATTTAACACTCTGCCCCGTCGCGAAGGCAGGTGAGGGATGGTTTCCGTCAGCAGAGTCAGTGTTGGCTGGAAGGTGCCTCGGAGAGGCGCAGTCTGCCTGTGGCTGTCTGTAGATTTTCTTCCCGTGCGTGTCCCGGTGCCAAGAACAGGCAGGCGGCGGGTGCGCCCCCAGCGGCGAGTGCTCAGGGCTGCACCCCTGCAGACAGCCCGACGCGCCATGCAATAACCCTGTGCTCGCCCTTCCCCAGGTCACCTTGGACCTGCAGAGCAGCTCGGAGAAGTTCGGGGGCTTTCTGCGCTCGGCCTTGGACGTGCTCTCCCAGATTCTCGAGTTGGCGACACTGCAGGACATCGGGAAGGTTCGAGCTCCTTGTCTTCCCACTGAGCTTACGCGGCCGGCACGCCTGACTCCCACACTCAGAAAGTGGTAACAGCTTGGGGAGGAGCCTCTGCGACCCCCGACTGCTGCGTCAGCCCCCGAACCCGATGTAGTCTGAGCCTCTTGTTGTGGGGGTGGGGGCCCGCTAGTGTCCCGTTTCCAGTTTCCTGCTGTGTACTAGTTAGACCCTCTCAGTCTGGAGCATCGACGGGTCAGCCCTGTGCTGGCAGAGCCCTTTCTTTTCCTGGTCGACCTTCACGAGTGGCAGGGGCAGAGACAGACCTGGCGAGGGTGGTGCCTGGGGACGCAGCCGAGCTGTTGGGGGAACGGGGTTCCACGTCCCCCTGGCTCCCGGCCCCATCCCATGAGGAAACGTCAGACGCCGGAGAGGGCTCGGGGTTTGAGGGCTGCCTGTGTCCCGTGCACGGCACGGGTTCGCCAGACAGCACGTGACCAGTTCTGCCTCGTCGTGTGTGTCCCCCTGTCTGTCCCGACACCTCATTTCCGGAGGAGTTCAGGGTGGGTTACTGAGAGCCCCCTTTGACCAAGCGGCCCCTCGAGTGACACACAGGGCGTCCGCCGGGGCTCACCTGTTTCCAGGCCTCTGAACCTTCCTCGTGGCGTGCCGAGATGCTCCCTGGTTTTAGTCGCCGTAGCGTTACTTCACGTTCCTGCTGGTCTGCGTTTACGCGGGTGTTCTGTCTTCTGCGTTACTCCCGCGCCTCTTCCCCTGTGTCAGCAGAGTGCTCACACGCTGCCAGTGGTTAGACCGTGTTCTGTCCTGCTGGTGCTCAGTTACCGTCCCCTCAGGGTGAGACTCGTCAGCCCTCGGCGAGACCTGCCTGGCCACCCGCCCTCAGTGGCATCTGTCCCAGCACTGTCCTCCCCGCCCCGCTCCGCAGTCTCGGTGGGCCGGCCGCGCTCCTCTTGCTTCCTCGTGTCCTCGGCTCCTGCCGTCGGGCCGGGGCCCGAGCCCCCCACTGGCGCTTGCTGCAGGAGTGCGTGTCCGCGTTGGCGGGCCGGGCAGGGGGCTCTCAGACCAGGAGTCGCAGCGTGAGGACGTCCCCTAGGTCACTTTCTCCAGCCTCTCGCTGCCTCCTCTACAGTGCGTCGAGGAGATCCTGGGGTACCTGAAGTCCTGCTTCAGCCGGGAGCCGATGATGGCCACAGTGTGCGTGCAGCAGGTGAGAGAGCTGCTGCCTGTCCTTTCAGAGGCGGTGCTGGTGACGTGTCCTGGAACGGACGCCTGTCGCTGGGGAGGGCACAGGGTCTTGGAGGCCCCTGTACCCCCTTTACGTAACTGGCACCCCAGCGTCCCTCCGGGTGTTAGCTTGAAACTGGGGTGGTCCTTCAGGGTGAAAACCGCCCCCACGGCATCCTGGGCCCGCTCTCTCACTGCAGCTGCTGAAGACGCTCTTCGGGACGAACTTGGCCTCGCGGCCTGACAGCCTGTCGTCCGACCCCGGCAAGCCCCAGGGCCGGGCCCAGCGCCTCGGCTCATCCAGCGCGAGGCCGGGCCTCTACCACCACTGCTTCATGGCCCCGTACACCCACTTCACCCAGGCCCTGGCCGACGCCAGCCTGCGGACGCTGGTGCAGGCTGAGCAGGACCACGACGCCTCAGGGTAACGGCATGCCCATGCCGCGGGCGCCCGCGGGGTCTGGTCTGCGGCGGAGACACGGGGGAGCGGGCGGGCACACGCAGAGAGCTGTGGGGGTGGGCGGTGACGGTGCTGAGGGCCCAGCCCGGCCACAGAGAGCAGGTGGTCCGGCAGGTGGGGTCGGGCTGTGCGGTCTCAGTGGGGCTGGGCCAGAGGATGGGGGAGACCGCGCAGCCGGCCCCACTGCCAGGTCCCCGCAAGCCAGCACGGCCGCATGGGCGGCCTCATCCAGGAGGGCACTTGGTTGCGCCCCAGGGTTTGCCGTGTGTGTGTGTGTGTGTGTGTGTGTGTGTGTGTGTCTGCGGGGCTCTGTCGACGGCACTTTCTGGGCTTCAGGCGAAAGGACACCTCTCGGGTGGCACGGTGCCGTAACGTACTGAGGTATTGGAAGACCACAGGAGAGTCTCGGATAATGTTCATTTTGTGACTTGGTGGCTAAAAAGCCTTTTCTGAGTTAAAACTGTGGTGGTGGTTTTGATGCCTGAAATACTGTAGTTGTTTCTTTTAAAAAAAACCATTTTTTTAGAGAGGGGAAGGGAAGGAGAAAGAGAGGGAGAGAAACACCAGTGTGGTTGTCTCTGATGCGCCCCCTGCTGGAGTCTGGCCCACAACTCAGGCCTTTGCCCCGACTGGGAGTCGAACCGGCGACCCATCAGTTCCCAGACCGGCACTCAGTCCACTGAACCAGCCAGGGCTGTAGTTGAGTCTTAGGTTACCACAACCATGAGCAGATATTTGAGTTGCTCCCGTGGGAAGCAACAGTAGGATGCCTCGTTTCCCCTTTTCTGTGCGTGCACAGTGAGGAAACTGCGTCAGGTGAAGCAGCAGAGTTGGAGCCCAGGGCGGTGCTGCGACCCGGGCTTCCCGACGGGACGCCCGCCCTGTGTCCCACCTCGGGGTGGGGGCTGCCCGCACAGGGCAGTGACGAGCACAGACCACGCCCACGTGCGAGGACGTGCACCGCTGTCCTTTCGTGCGTGTCTCCAACAAGGAAAAGAGGGAGGTTGACGTGGATACTCAGGCTGAAGCTTTTTCCAAGGCGAGGCGGTGTCCTTGCGCACCCCTGGACTCCTCACACGCCCGTCACCTTTCCAGCCCGCGGTGTCGGGCTGGGTCCCTGTTCCGAAGCAGCCAGAGTGCCGTCTGCGTGTCAGCTGCAGGCGCCGGCCCCGACAGTCCGCCCGCCCGCAGCGTGGTCTGGCTGTCACCCTCATGCAGAGGAGGGCGTTCCTGGCGGCTCTTTCTGACGTGGCAGCGTGAGCGTGAGGGAGACTCGGGCTGTGCTGAGCACGCAGCAGAGTGCGGAAGGGCCTTCTTCTTCTCCGTGTCCCTGTCCGCAGGTGGTTTGATGTCCTCCAGAAAGTGTCCACCCAGTTGAAGACTAACCTCACGAGTGTCACCAAGAACCGTGCGGACAAGGTAAAGCGCCGGCAGGTGACCGCTGGGTGCGGTCGGCCTGACCCTTCCAGGTGGCAGCGTGACGGGACGCCTTCCCACTGAAGACTCACTCTCGGACTCTCCCTCGGCCTCTCTCACAGAACGCGATCCACAGCCACATCCGCCTGTTCGAGCCCCTGGTCATAAAGGCGCTGAAGCAGTACACGACCACCACGTCTGTGCAGCTGCAGAGGCAGGTCCTGGACCTGCTGGCGCAGCTGGTGCAGCTGCGGGTCAACTACTGCCTCCTGGACTCCGATCAGGTCGGTCGCTCCGCCCGCTGCGGCCCTGCACGGCCTGGTGCAGACGGTCTCTGCCCGCCGCTGAGCCGCCTGCCTGAGGGGCGTGCCGCCTGGCGTTCCCCGCCAGCCTCTGCCTCTCGCCGATCTCAGGCCGGCCACACGGCTGGTCGTGCAGAGCGTGGTCATGTAGAGCACCTGGCGCCCTCGCCCCGACTCCCCTGCCTGTGCTGGCTGTCAGGGTTCCCCTCCACCTCTTTTCTCCTTGCCCAAGCTTTGTCCGCCACGCACCCTCTTGTACTCCAGGGTAAATTTGAACTCAAATCATGAGGTGGAGTTAAGATTTGTTGTTTGGGGGACATGTTTACAAAACCCAGAGGCTGACTTTGGACAGTTGGTGCGTCAGGACATTCAGGTTGAAGCTGTCAGCGGGGAGCGCACCTCCAACAGGGACTGTGGTCTAAGGAGACAGCCACTCGTCCCCGTGCCCGCCCACCCTCTCCCTTGCCAGGTGGGACTCGGCCCCCAGGCCTGCCCCTCGAGGTGGCTGTGGCGCCTCCCCGTGCTGGTTCTCACGAACCGGACCCGCGCCAGCGAGGCGACTGCAGACCCGCTGACCTCAGGGCGTCGCGCTCCGCGTGGGTGTCGGGCTGTGCTCTGGCCGCTTCCCTTGGCGAGACGGGACGTTTTTACTCAGAAGTAACACAGTTCTCTGAGACGTCGGTTCTTGTCCACACCAGCCTTGGCCTAAAAGGTCTACACCTTCGGGAGACTCGGGAAACGTGGCCGAGAGCCATTGTGGGGCTGTCACCCAGGCAGGGGGCTGCGGGGGCCTTCTGCCCGTGGCCTGTCCACGCCTCGTTTCCTGCAGCAGTTACCGGCGTGGCACTGCAAAGAACTGTCTCTTTCTTTGTAGAAGGTGCTTCCGGGGCTGGTGGGGCCGTCGTACCCTTTCCTGGGGGTAGAGGGCCAGGCGCTACGGGGCCCCAGACAGGAGCTCAAGGGCGGAGGAGTGTGCCCGGGGCTCCCTGGGGAGAAGCCGGGGCCCACAGCCAGCGCCCCTCCGAGGGGAAGCCGGGGCCGTGGGTGGCATCCAGTCCAAGGGGTGCGCCCGCCTGGCTGTGCAGTCCCCCAGTTGACTCCGCAGCTGGAACTGATGCCCTCATGTCCCAGGCTGGGCTCCTGGGCTCTCTGCCGCAGACGGGGGGCAGGCCTGTCGTGTGGGCTGGGCCCTCCTCACACTTTCTCCAGCCAGGCCTGTGCTCAGGCCTGGGCAGTTCGTGTTGTCTCCTTCTGTCTTCTCGAAACCTCTGTCTGATTCTTGGCTGTTGTTGGGTGGGCAGCCGAGCACCCCCCAGGCCGTGCTGCCTTGCCTCCTAGGGGCCCCAGCCCCAGCCCCAGCCCCGCCTGCCTCGGCCAGCACCACAAGGTCCCCTCCAGCCGCCCGGCAGCACCGGGCTCTCACCAGGAGCGCTCCTCGCACCGCGCTGGTTCTGACTTGCCCTTGTCACTTGGTGTGCGGGCTCCCCGGTCCTCAGGAGCCGGGGCAGTGACGGTTGTCAACAGGATGGGGACTGGAGCCGAGATGACTGAGCCCCACTCTGGGGGTTGACTGAGCAGCTGCCGTGTGTGGGTGCAGTGCCGGGGCCTAGGAGGGGCAGCGGACGGGGGGCTCCCCGTTCTGGTCGGCGCGCGCGGACCACGCTTGGAGCGGAGCTGGGCTCGCCGGCCCCAGTGCTGCGTCCCTCCGGCCAGGCAGACGAGTCGGGGGCTCTGGGCCCTGCCGCGGTCTCCGGCGTTCGTTGTTTGTTCCTCCGCGGGGTCTCACCTCAGTCGCCAGGAGCGTGTGTAGAGCGATTTCCGGCAGAACCCCGGCGTTTCTCAGTGGAGTGGGTCTGAGCCCCTGCACACACACCCGCAGCAAGTGCGCGTGCTCCCAGGAACCCTGCTGAGCGGGCACGCAGGCACCGGAGAGAAGCGGCCTCGCGGCACGGTGGCGCCGCTGACTGAAGTCCCCTCTCGCCGCAGGTGTTCATCGGCTTCGTGCTGAAGCAGTTCGAGTACATCGAGGTCGGCCAGTTCAGGTAGCGGCCCCGCGGCTCCCACGTGCTCGTCCATTTCCGCGCGTGCGTGTGGCCTCGGCTGTCGACACGGTGTCCTTCAGCAGAGTGTCGGGCACCTCTGCCCGTCTCCTTTGTCAGAAGTCGGGCTAATGCCGTGCACTTCTGCTTCTCTCCGAAACCGCTGAGCGCTCCGAGACTTGTCTGGAAGCCGCTCTGCGTCCGGTGCTCACACCGTCGTCAGCTGCCATTTCACTCCTCCCGCGTTTGGTTTTGACGCTGGGAGCGAAACGAAGTCTCCCCTGTTAGCACGCAGCTTCTCCCCTCCTTAAAGAAGCCGTTCTCGGGCGTGGCCGCCCCTGGTGAGGGCCCTCCTCTCTCCCTGAGTCAGAGACGGCGTGCCTTGCCAGACGCACTGGGGTTTAGTGCTCCTCCTGTGCGGGGAGCGGCGTGGCATCACCGAAAGTAAATCCCTCCCATTTCCGAACGGCTGCACTGGAGCTGGGGAACAGGCGGAGACCCCGGGTCGCACTCCCGTCGCAGGCGCTGGGCCTGCAGGTGGGCCCGCGTCTCCCAGCCTCGCTCCTCCACCTGATGGGTGAGGGCCGTGGGGAGCCACAGGGCGCCCACCCCCGCCCCGTGAGCTCTCGGTGCACAGGAGTAACGCCGAGCTGTGCGGGTGTCTCAGCGGGCGCTCCTGTCTCCAGGGAGTCCGAGGCCATCATCCCGAACATCTTCTTCTTCCTGGTCCTGCTGTCATATGAGCGCTACCACTCCAAGCAGATCATCGGCATCCCCAAGATCATCCAGCTCTGCGACGGCGTCATGGCCAGCGGCAGGAAGGCTGTGACGCACGGTAACGGGACACGCCTTTCCCTGGGGCCTCCGTTCTCGGGCTGCTCAGTGGCGGCCCTCAGGGCGCCTCCACGGTGTGCCCGCTGCTCCGTGTGCGTGCGCGGAGGCCTGGGCAGTGGCGAGGGCGCACTGTCCCCGCTGAGGGTCAGAGTCTGCCTGGGTGGGAGCAGAGCGGCGGCAGGGTGCTGTGAGGGCTCTGGGTGTTGGGGGGCTCTGACGTGGGGGCGCTCCTCGGTCACGTGGCAGAAAACGGGGAAACCGAACTTCTGGGAGGATGTTAGGTTTGTTCCGTGCGGCACTGGGAGGCCAGTGGCCCTGATTCAGGGCCCTCTTCACCTGGCGATGTTGGTGGGGCTTCTCCGCGGTCCCCGGGGCGGGGGGCGGGCAGCTGCTCACACAGCCTGTTCCCCAACTGTGGGGCGAGGCGGCAGTTTTCAGCGCGGCTGCGGTCTGTCTGAGCTGGGAAGCTGGTCTCCAGCACTCTCTGCTGGCTCCCATCCAGCTCCTCTATCGGGAACTGCAGGCTTTTGAGCTGTGAGCGTCCGCCTCCTGAGACCTCTGCAGACACAGACGTGAGGGCCGTGTGGCACTGTTGCACCCCCGCTGTCGCCAGGGTGCCCGTCGGTGTGCGTGCCACACGGCAGGTCCTGCTGCACGGCGGGTGACAGGCCGCTCTGCATCCTCGCAAGGGCCAGGGTCCAGCCTGAGCGAAAGCCCCAGTCACGCGTGTGTGGGCACGGCTGTGGCACATGGTGGGGTGATGTATCAGGTGCCGGTGGAGGGGTGACAGGCTTCCAGGGTCAGAGGGTCTCAGTGGAAAGTGGTCGGGCAGGCAAACCCCACTGCTTTCTGTGGGGAGGCTCGGTCATCTCAGGAAGTCAGCAGGTGTGCTGTGCGTGTGTCCCCTGGGGGAGTGCCTGAGTGGCATGCCCCCGGGCTGAGGCAGGGCCTCTCACTGCTCAGGATGGCGTGCCGGGCTGCACCCTTCCCAGGGAGGCATTTCCAGCGGTTCCTCGCGTGGTCTTGAGCCAGACAACGTGCTGGGCTGCGTCTTAGGATCGGGATAGATGGGAGGCCCTTTCTGACCCGAGGGGGTGGGTTCACCACTGACGGCCGGGCGGGAGCTGCCCCCGGCTCGGGTGGTTTCTGTCAGAAGCGCTCAGGGAGGCCGCGGCAGCCCGTGGTCTGGCACTGCTTCAGGTGGCCGGAGGTTTCCTTATCTTGGATCTGTGTCCCTTTTGTCAGGAGTGACGTGACGTCACAGAAACCCTACTCTCTGTCTGGTTGTCAGGCTCTTGCAGAGCTGCGGCCTGCGTGCCGGGGAAGACCGGCCGCCTTCCCGTCGCCGCCGTGGCGGCGTCTCCGCGCCCGCAGGCCGGGCGTGGGCTGGGCTTCGCTCTTCCTTTGCACACGTCCGGGGGTGTTATGCACTGCCTTCCAGACGTGAGTGTCACTCCGTGGCCTCCTAGCACGGCCCTCTGTCCCCCCAGCCATCCCGGCCCTGCGGCCCATCGTGCACGACCTCTTCGTGTTGCGAGGAGCCAACAAGGCCGACGCGGGGAAGGAGCTGGAGACCCAGAAGGAGGTGGTGGTGTCGATGCTTCTGCGGCTCGTCCAGCACCACCAGGTGAGAGGCGCCGCCCGGCAGGGCCGGGAGGCACTGCGGCCCTGTCCACACCCGCCTGTGCGCTCGGGCCAGGGGTGCCGGGGGAGGGCACTGGACAGCAGCCCCTTGTGGGGAGGCCCTCTTTTCCAAAACGGGGACCCAGAACAGTTGATCAGCAGTGTCCAGGCGTTTCTTTGAGCTGATCCTGGTTTTGCTTTCCCTAGGGCGGAGCAAGAGCTTCGAGTTTCAGGTAGTTGGAGGCCTGAGTGCTGTGGCCTGGCCCCCCTGGCCGTGTCAGTGACTCCGGCCCTCAGGCACTCTGTCACTCCTGTCTGTCACTCAGCCTTGTGTGGGGCTGCAAGCTCTTCCCACAGAAACACGGTCTCTGTGCATTCTCGTTCTGGTTGATCTAGTGCTTTTTGAGTTCAACGCTCGGTGCTTAGTTAGACCCCATAGCTACGCCGCTGAGCACGCCTGCTGTAGAGGGTTGGCGGGCCCTCCTGCCTGGGCGGGCTGCTGGGAGGCCCGGCAGTGGCTGGTGGGCTCTGGGCCTGGGCGGAGAGGTGGGCTGGCCGTGGTCAGCAGCGTCAGCTTCTGCGCAGACGTTCTCGGCCAGCAGGGGCGTGGCCACGCGACTGGAGGGCGTGGCGAGGTGCAGAGGGCATGGCTCTTCTTTGTAGCAGTCCTGGGGTGTAGGCCAGGCCCGCACACTTTTTCCCGTGTACTCTCTCCCTTCTCTCGTTTCCTCTGAACGAGCAGATAAGTATTTTTAGCGTGGCAGGCCAGGTGCCATTTGTTGCGACCCACAGCTGCTGCTGCGTGTGGAGGCCCAGGTCGGAGTGAGCCCGGGTTGGGCTGTGCGCCCACACACCTGCACTGGCGGCCGCGGGATGCAGACCCCCTGCCTAGATGTGGCCGCGAACGGGCGCGTGCCCGAGCCCACCGCACTGCTGTGCGGCGGTGCTGCCCAGGGGAGGCGCCTTGTGGAGAGCGCAGGTGCGGCCAGCATCTGCGGAGGCCAGGTCCTAGGGCGTCTGCAGGAGGCGCGGGCAAAGGCTGGAGGCAGTTTGGCCCTCCTTCCGTGCCTTTCCTCTGGGTGGGGAGGCTCGTGAGACCCCGTAGCAGTGGTGGCGAGGCGGGCCTTGTCGCGGCATGTGCCTGTGGTGGCTGGGCTCCAGGGTCGACCTCTGGCTGCCCATGTGTGTTGCCGGGCCGGGGTTGCTGAGTGTCAGGGCGGTGTGGTCCCGGCACCCCCCTGCTGAGCCCGCTGGCGGCGGCAAGGTGTGCCACGAGGACATGACTGTGCCGGCCACGCCCTGCAGGTGCTGGAGATGTTCGTCCTCGTCCTGCAGCAGTGCCACAAGGAGAGCGAGGACAAGTGGAAGCGGCTGTCGCGGCAGGTCGCCGACATCATCCTCCCGATGCTGGCCAAGCAGCAGGTGCGTCCCCACTGCCGCGGTGCTGCTGCGGGTGGGGAGGGCCCGGAAGGGGCGGGCGCTTGTCCCGCAGACCCGCTTCCCCTGGCGGCCGTCAGCGCGGGCCACAGGTGCGGGCGTGTGTGTCCGCTCCCAGATGCGCTCAGGTGGCCGTGTGCCCCGCTGAGCGGCCGCACCTGAGGCTCGGGGGTGTGCGTAGGGTTCCCGAAGGCGCCCCTGGGCGGGGGGTGCAGGCCCAGGCCAAGCCCACATTCTCCCTGCTGTCCACCCTGCCTCCCGTGGTCCTGTCAGGCCGGAGCTCTCATCTGACCTCTGTGTGTCGTCCCTTGTCCCTTAGGCAGTAGTTTGGCAGTCATCCCCTGTTGAACCCGAAACCCGTCACCGGATGGCGCGGGTGGGTGTCCCACACACACACATGCAGTGAGCAGGACAGGGTCCAGTGACCCATCGCTCGGTCTCTGAGTTCTGTCTGCCGCCAGGTGCGGAGGACGGGACGCACTGCACCCATTGGCAGTGACACCTAGGTCACCGGGGTGGGCCCCCCAGGACGGCTCGCCAGCTGCAGCGAGGCTCTGGGTCTTCAGCACCCTGGCCCCTCTCGGCAGCCACAGCACCTGTCCGGTTGCCCGGCTAAGGCAGCGGGTGCTCTGGGCTACACAGTGCTCGTGGCGCTAGGCGTCTGAGGTTGTGTGTAGACACCTGTGGTTGCTTCTGTGACTCGTGACGTCAGTTCCATTCTGGTTGCATATGGACTCCTTGTCTGAGGCCACCGTCACCTAGACGGAGGAGTCCTGGCTTCTGGGGGATCCGTGGGTGGAAGTTCTAGTACGTTGTCGAGTTTGGTGTTTCCGTGTGGTCGCGATTCCATGCTTGGAGATGCGTTATCCAGGGTGACACCCCAGAAGCTCTGTTCTGTGCTCTTGCCTGTCACGGGTGTGGTCCTGGGGAGCAGGGGCTGGGGTGCGCAGGCAGAGCCCGGCACCGTCCCTGCCCTGTGGCACTGTGCGGGGCGGCCAAGCTCAGGGACGCGCCGGGCTCACAGACGGTGTGGCGCAGACGCCCGGTGACCACAGCTGGTAAGGGGACCCTGTCCTCGGGGAGGCCGGTGTAGCTGGAATGGGCGGTGGAGGAGACAGGCAGGAAGTCCTTTGGGGAGTGAAATGTCAGGGACCATCAGTGCTGTCCGGAAAGTGGAGTGGGCGTGGGGGGGCCGTGGTTCCCTCAGCAGAGTTGGAGCGAGCCTGACGCCACAGCAGATCCCTGGGCAGAGAGCAGCAGCACGGCCCCGAGGTCAGACCATCCTGCTGGGGTTGAGGAGAGCGAGGGGCTGCTCTGGGCCTCTGGCGTGGCTGGTGCTGGAGGCTTTGGAAGCTGCGGGGCATTGGCACGGGTGGGGGGGGGGCACGGTGCGATTTGGGAGTTGAACCCAGACTCCAGGGATGCGGGAGGGCAGAGCGGGGAGGTGCGTGGAGGCGCGGGGTGGCATGGGCCAGGTGGTGGGAGGGCGAGGCCGGGCTTCGCCTCTGCAGGGTGGTCTGGGCTCAGCAGAGCCGGGCCCAGGGCGGGGAGCATGCAGGTCTCCTGCTGTCCCCTCGTGGTTAAGGCACAGCTCAGCGCAGAACGGGGTCGGTCTGCACCCGGGGAGAGGCACCTCTCTGTGCAGAGGCTGACTCCGCACGCACCCTGGGGCAGGGTGGCAGGACTGGGGGACGGGCGGCACCGACACTATCGGTGGGGGGGCAGTTGGTGGAGATGGGGGTATCGGTTTGCATCCGCAGAGGTCGTGTTCAAAAACCCGTGGTCTCGGGAGTTCTCCGCTGTGATTTTGAGGAAAAAGGTCTGTGTGGAGCAGTGGGGAAAGCTAAGGAACAGAAACGCTCAGATTTGTTAGCGTTTGTCACTGGTCGGCCCGCGGGGACGGGGTGGGGGGAAGCACAGGAGAAGAGGGAAGAGGAGTCGTGTGTCGGACCCGCTCGGGGCAGCTGGGTGTGCGAGGGGCGTGCGAGGGGCGGCTGCCCAGTGTGCCTGGTGAGGGTGTCAGGGTGTGGTTCCAGCTGATTCTTGTCCTTGCGTGTGTGACTCCGACGGAAAACACACAGTGCTCATGTAACAAACGCCCACGTGAGAAGACCTGCTCTGTGGGGGAGACGTAGCCGCTGCCACGGTGTTCCGAAGAGCGGCGCTGGGCTGGCCCTGGGGTTAAAGCACCCGGAGCCCCTGCGGCGG
>PVIA01003746.1:99518-158928 GCA_004024845.1 Tonatia bakeri
CTGGTGGGTGCCCCTGGTGAGTGCTCTTCTGGTGAGTGCCCCCCAGTGAGTGCCCCCCTGGTGAGTGCCCCTGGTGAGTGCCTCCCCCCGCCCCCGGGGCGGCGCCGTCTCTCCCGGCCCCCGGGCTCTGTCGGGCCAGGGGCGGCCCGAGGACTTGCATCTTAAGCAGGTTCCCGGCCGGGTGGGGGTGCAGCCTGACTGGGCCCACGCTTCAGAACAGAGACTTTTGGTGGGGTGGCGAAAGGGGAGTGACTTCCACGCGTGAAGTCGGTGACCAGGAACGACGCACTCCTCTCTCTCCTGTAACCGCAGCCTGCTTCCTCTCCTCAGGCATCTGTGAGCACCGTCCAGCTCTGGGTCTCAGGGGTCCTGGCCATTCTGAGGGTGCTGATCTCCCAGTCCACCGAGGACATCGTCCTCTCCCGCATCCAGGAGCTGTCCTTCTCTCCGCACCTGGTCTCCTGCCCGGTGATCAGCAGGTTGAGAGACGGGGACAGTCCGGCCGCAGAGCACAGCGAGGGGCGGCGCGCGGAGAGCTTGCCGGAGGAAACCTTCTCAAGGTGCGCTGCACGGCCGGCACTTGCTCTCGTCCCTGTCCTCCCGCGAGTCACGGGTGCGCGGCGGTCAGAGTCAGGGCCGGCTCGTCCTCTGCAGCTCCGCCGGCTGGGTGCTGGCGGCCCCCTCCCTCTCCACGCTTGCCCCGTCCTGCCTCAGGGCCCCCAGACAGACGGCACAGTGGGGCTGCCCACAGCCGGGCGGGGCGGGGCGTGGCGGGCCTGCTGAGAGTTCGGGGTCTCCCCTGCCCACTGGACGTTGGTCTTACTGCCCTTCCCCCAGGGTGGCTGCCCTCGTGTGCTCCCCACAGGGCAGTGGTATCAAAGCACGTCTGCCCCCGCCCTGTCCCCGCAGGTTCCTCCTGCAGCTGGTGGGCATCCTCCTGGAGGACATCGCGACCAAGCAGCCGCGGGTGGAGATGAGCGAGCAGCAGCACACCTTCTACTGCCAGGAGCTGGGCACGCTGCTCATGTGTCTGATCCACATCTTCAAGTCCGGTGGGTGCCGCCCGGCCCTGCTGCCCAGCAGCCTCTGGCCGGGTGCTGGGGAGCGTTCCGCGGGGTGCGAGCAGACCTGAGCCTCTGGCCGGGTGCTGGGGAGCGTTCCGCGGGGTGCGAGCAGACCTGAGCCTCTGGCCGGGTGCTGGGGAGCGTTCCGCAGGGTGCGAGCAGACCTGCGCCTCTGGCCGGGTGCTGGGGAGCGTTCCGCGGGGTGCGAGCAGACCTGAGCCTCTGGCCGGGTGCTGGGGAGCGTTCCGCGGGGTGCGAGCAGACCTGCGCCTCTGGCCGGGTGCTGGGGAGCGTTCCGCGGGGTGCGAGCAGACCTGAGCCTCTGGCCGGGTGCTGGGGAGCGTTCCGCGGGGTGCGAGCAGACCTGCGCCTCTGGCCGGGTGCTGGGGAGCGTTCTGTGGGGTGCGAGCAGACCTGAGGGCTCCCGCCGGTTCTCAGTGTTCAGGAGGCCAGGTTGTCGTCACTTTTACGTTGTGTGGGGGGGCTGGAACGGCGGAGTCAGGGCTCCAGCCCTGCACCGAGCACACTCAGCGCCCTGTCTGTGGGGGCAGCGGCGTGTCCGAGAGGAGTGCGCTCTCAGGAAGAAGGCCCCGCTTTGGGCGAGCAAGAGGCTGGCAGACTGGAACCGCGGCACAGGCCTGCCTGTCTTCTCTCGGCTGGAGAAGCGACAGGCTCTCTGAGCTCCGGAGAGACAGGCGGCAAGCACGTCTCCGCCCAGATGTGAAGCAGACCCACATGGGGCCCGATCCTGACACGAAGGTCGACTTGGGGAAGATTCTCCAAGTGGCCCGGAGGTCGTGGCTCAGGGCCCGCAGGAGAGGTGTCGTCCTGCAGACTCCTGGCTGTGCTGGGGACTGTGGCCGCGTGGTCACACTGTCCGTGCTGTGCGCTGGCTTTCCGTTGTCGGGATTAGTGCGTGAACAAGACAGCGGAGGCTTACGCGCTTAATAGTGGTTTCAGGACAGAACGCGACGTCTCCGGTTCTGACAGATGTAAAAGGGGCAACTAACTCGACTTGGGAAGTGGAAGGGGAGGAGACTGAGGGACTGAAGGCACATTGAACTTGCCTCGTGCGTCGTTGGGTTAATAGCTGGGGTGACAGAGCAGACACTAGAGGCGGGGAGGTGACCGTGCAGAGCGGGCAATGCTGCTGGAGTGGGAAGGAGGTGGCGCACGGGGCTGTGTGGTGCAGACAGGGCAGGATCTGCAGTGGGACGGGCACCGCCTCAGCCACTGCCTCCAGGCGGGCTCCACCCCGTGGCCAGAGAGTGGGTCCAGGTTTGGGCTCCTGCTTGCGGTCCACACCCTCCAGGTGCGCTCGCTTCTGGGGGCTTGTTCTGCACCTCGGCTGCCACACCTCGGCACTGATGTCCACAGCGCTTGTCCTCCGGTGGCTCCGTCCCAGTAGTACACAGCCCTCCTGCGCTGGCCGGCCTGGGCCAGGTGAGGCACGGGACAGCACACCTGAGAGGGGCCTCGCTTCCCGGGGCGTGGAGGAGGCACACACGGCGAACCGAACCGACGGCCTGCTGCGGGCAGTGGGAGCTCGGCAGGCCGGGGTGCGGGGTGGCCCCACCACAGGCCAGGGAGACGTGTCATTGCCGGCAGAGGCCGGCAGGACACTTCCGAAACCAGAAGCCCCATCTATTACGGGACCTTCAGTCACGCCCGGGCCTTAGCACCGGGCAGGGCACACACAGGCGCAAGCCCGAGGGCAGCCGATGGTCGCCATCTTCAGCTGCAGCCCTTCAACCGCGTGTTGTGCCACCGCCCCGGGCCTGGGCCTGGCAATCGGGAAGGCTGACGCGGTGCTTGCCTTTGTGGGGTGCGCAGTCTGGTGGGGGATGGTCTGTGGGCGTGTCGCCACGGGTGTTGACGTTTCCGGTGGCGGGACAGGCAGTGGGCGGCAGACCACGTGGTGGGTCAGAGGGTGGGGACTGCTGGACAGTGACTGTGGAACTCGGGGAGCCCCGGAGGCCGCTGAGCGTGATGGTGGGGGGCGAGGGGGGCTAGGGGGCGGGAGGGCCCAGAGCCCAGGAGAAGAGGGGTCTTCGTGACCGGATTCTGTGCGGGCGATGAGCTTCGGCTGCAAGCGCCCTCCGTGGTGAGCGTGGGTGCGTCCCGTGTTGGAGGACGTACGGCTGGCCCCTGGCAGTGGGTTGGGGTGGAGAGAGCAGGCGCTCACGCGCCAGGTTGTGGCCACGTTTGACCGTCGATGGTCTGGGCCCGACCTCAGGAGGCCAGTGCAGCTCTGAGGGTGCTCCTTCCCCTCTGGGCCAGAGTGGGGTGTCCTGTGTCCTCAGGCCCCGGTGTCGGGGCTTTCTGTGCCCCTCGGGGGCTCACTGGCCCACGGCTCTGACCACCTCTCCTCTCCTCTCCTCAGAAATCAGGGGAGGGGTTTTAGGGTCCCCTGAGCGCTGTCCACTGGAGCTCCTGCATCGGGGTGCTCTGTGCACCTCCAGCCGCCGCGGCTGCAAGCACTTGAGGTGTGGCTCCTGGGAGGCGGGAGCAGCTTCAGCGTGACTCGCTGACTCAGGTGCGGACGGGCCGCTGCGCCTGGGCCTGGGCCTGGGCCGGTGTCGGGGGGCAGCTCGCGGCCCCGAGGGGCCCGTGCGTTTGCCGCCGGTGTCTTTGGACGTTGTGTGGTTGGCCCAGAGTGTGTGCCTGCGGGGCCGTGTGTGTGCACACGCGTGCGGACACCTCTACCTGTGTCTTCTCGTGTATGTTAACTATGTTTCTTTTAAAGACACCGGGGGCAGAGTGACTGCGCCCGGCTGGTTCTGAGAGGGAGTTGGAATAAATCTCACTGCTCTTGCATGTAAATGAGGTGCAGTCAGCACCTGGAGTCGGTAGTTTCCATTCACGCTCTGCTTAAGCAAAGGCAATGAATTTCACGCCTTTACTAGAAATCGGTATGTACCTTGTCCACTGCCGGAATTCTGTCTCAGAGTGGAAACCAGCAGGAATCACGGCCTTGGCCTCGGTTTCCTGCCTCCCCTCCTGCCGGGGAGGGTGTGGCTGCTGGAGCTGTCTGCCTGTTTCGGGTCCCGTCCGGCATGAACAGGGTGGCCGAGACCGAAGCTTGGCCTCCAGTTTGCAAAGCCAGGGTCACTGGTGCCCCTGCTGTCCTGAGTCGGGCCGGCTGGAAGCAGGCGGCGGAGCCCGGGGCAGGGCTGCACGTGTCATTGCTTTGTCGCCAGCGTGACGGTGTGAATCCCCTGGCCCATGGCATGACAAGGCCCCCTGTGCTGGCCTGTCTCCCGTGTCCATCTGCTGGGCCCTGCCCCACTGCCGTCAGACACCCACTCAGACAAGGGCTGCCGTGGGCCCCAGGGCCACTCCTGACCTTCCTTCCCAGGCCCCCCTGCACGTGTGGGCCCAAGTAGGACTGCTGGAGGAGGGGAAACAGTCCTTCTTTGGCAACAAGGTTGACGTCGACTGACACGGGCAGAGGGCGAGGGCTGCTGATGGTGATGGTGCCAGGGTTAACGTTCTCCTGTGGGCAGACAGTGCCTTCCACAGCCACGTTCTGGAGGAGCGGGAGGCTGGACACGGTGTCATCGCCTGGGCCTGAAAGTGACATGCGCCCCTGGGTTCACATCTCTCTGCGGGTGACCGGGTACAGCCCCAGCCCCACACAGCCGGCACCAGCCCTTGTGTGTGCCACCCCTCCCCCAGGGCCACCCCCCGCAGGCGCTGCCCCAGGCTCTGCAGACAGAGGGCAGAGCCTTCCCACAGGTCTCTCCAGTTCCTCCTGCTGTCACCACGGGGTGGGGGCATTCCAGTGTCTCCCCCCTGACGACAGCATGGAACCATTCCGTCCTGACCGTGGTTTCCCAATAAATCCGACACTTGGGGCCTGTCACTCCGTGCTCCCGGCCTGGCTCCAGGGTCCCTTCTGGGAAGACTTGCCTCTTCTGTGTGTCCATTGACCCCTCCAGGAGCCCCCATGGTCACGGAGAGCACAGGGGGGCCAGGCCAGGGTCGGGGTGCAGGTGGGCGGTGCTGACCACGAAGCAGCTGCAGGGGAACCCTGGCCGGGGAGGCCAGAGCCAAGCCGAGCACTGGAGTCTTCCCGTGGGCTTTCTCGGACAGTCACACTCGTGAGAGTCCCTTCCCTCGTCTCAGGTCACAGGTGCAGTCAGTCCCGAGTGGGCAGGAAGAAGCCCGCCGTCTGCCTTTCCCTGTTTCAGACGCCCTCGCGTCTGCAGTGTATTGAAACGTAAACCAGAGACAAGATTTAGCTCCCCAGTATGATGCCAGGAGCTGCTCCCCTGCCTCGCTCTGCAGTGTGTGTGCCCCTCGGGGTGCGGGCTGGCCGGGGAGCCTGCGGGGGGGTGGGAGAGGGGTCCTAGGGAGGAACTCGGTAGTTCCCACGGGGGATTCTTCCAGGCCCTGAGCCGGGGGCTGTGGAGAAAGCTCACGGACCGAGTCTCAGGACGCCGCGTGGTGGCCCGGAGCCCACCTGGCCCTCAGCGCACCTGGCCCTCAGCTCTCGGTAGCCTGCAGAGCGCAGACCTGGGACTGGCACGGGGCACCATCTCTCTGCTTTCTCTGGCCCTGGTCGTGGCCTGCATGACCCCTGGGCTTGCTGCCCTCAGTTCTCAGGAAGCCCAGGAGCCCTTGGGTCAGCAGGCATGGGTGCAGGGAGGGCTTGCTGGCCCCTTTGAACATCGCACGCCAGAAGGAGCCATGCGCCGATCTTGAACTTGAGGTCCAGCTGCACAGTGTTGGACCGCGGTGAGGGACAAAGACGTTTTTCCTTAATCGGCATGATTTTGGGTTTGTTCCTAGGGATGTTCCGGAGAATCACAGCAGCCGCCTCTAGACTCTTCACCGCGGACAGCACCGAGGGCAGCTTCTACAGCCTGGAGAGCCTGAACGCCCGGGTGCGCTCCATGGTCCCCACGCACCCGGCCCTCGTGCTGCTCTGGTGCCAGATCCTGCTGCTGGTCAGCCACACCGACTACCGCTGGTGGGCCGAGGTGCAGCAGACCCCCAGGTGCGTCTGCCCGCCGGGCTCCGGGAGGCTTGCAGCCGGGCCCCTCGTGCACGAGGCTTCGTGGGGACTCCTCTATGTCTTCGCCTTCCTCTGGCGGCCACTGCTGCGGGGAAACGTGGTCTGCCAGAGGAGGTGTTCGGAGTTGTCCCGTTCCTTACCTTTGTAAAGAAGTGTGTTTTACTGGCTATTTTAGCTGTCCCAATTTTCCTCATTTGCCCCACTTCACCCTGTGTCCCCTATTCCCTCCAGCAGGCCCCCCTTGGTTCATGTCCATGGGTCATGCATGTCACTTCTCTGGCTTCTCCATTTCTTACACTGTTTTGAACCTCCCCCTCCCTATTCTGTACTCACCAATTATGCTTCTTATTCCCTGTACCTTTTCCTCCCTGCCCCTGCCCCTCCCCACTGATAGCTCTCCAAACGATCTCCATATCTGTGATTCTGTTTCTGTTCCGCTTGCTCGCTTAGTTTGTTATTTAGATTAAATTATTGGCCCTGGCTGGCGTAGCTCAGTGGATTGAGCACGGTCCTGTGAACCTATGCGTCCTGGTTCGATTCCCAGTCGGGGCACAGGCCTGGGTTGCAGGCCGGGTCCCCAGTAGGGGGCGTGCGAGAGGCAACCACACATTGGGGTTTCTCTCCTTTTCTCCTTCCTTTCCCCTTTCTCTAAAAATAAGTAAATAAAGTCTTCAAAAAATAAAATAAAATAAATTATTGATAGTTGTGAATGTACTGCCTTTTTAATGTTCATAGTTTTTATCTTTTTTCTTAAAAAAGACTTTTTAACATTTTATATAATTTTTATATAATAAGGGCTGGGTGATGACGAACTCCTTTAGCTTTTTCTCGTCTGGGAAGCACTTTATCTGTCCTTCCATTCTTTTTTTTTTTAACATCTTTCCTTTAATCTTAACTTGGATTTCTTTTCTTTTCTTTCTTTTTTTTTAAGATTTTATTTATTCTTGGGAAGGAGAGAGAGAAACATCAATGTGTGGTTGCCTCTTGCACGCCCCCTACTGGGGACCCGGCCTGCAACCCAGGCCTGTGCCCTGACTGGGAATCGAACTGGTGCCCCTTTGGTTCCCAGGCCGGCGCTCAATCCACTGAGCTACCAGCCAGGGCTGCCCTTCCATTCTAAACAGTAGCTTTGTTGGGTAGAGTAATCTAGGTTGTAGGTCCCTGCTTTTTAGGATTTCGAATAACTTCTTTTCTCTTGATGTTTTAATATTCTCGCTTCACCTTTAACCTTTGGCATTTTGATTAGTTTCGCAGGGGCCTCTTTGGGTTGGTCTTGTTTGGGACTCTCTGTGCTTCCTGGACTTGCATGTCTTTCCTTCACCAAATTAGGGAAGTTTTCTTTCGTTATTTTTTCAGTACGTTTTCAATTCCTTGCTCTTTTTCTTCTCCTTCTGGCAGCCCCGTGATGTGACTGTTGGAACACTTGAAGTTGTCCCAGAGGCTCCTTGCCCTGTCCTCGTTATTTTGGGGTCTTTTTTTCTTCTTGCTGTTCTGATTGAATTTTTTCCTCATGTTCCAAGTCATCGATTTGTTCCTTGGCTTCCTCCACCCCACCGTCGATCTGCCTGTAACACGCCTCTCTTCACGCAGCGTGACCTTTCTTTCTGCCCGGTCTCTTTCATGCTGCCGGAGCACCCGCTGCGTCCCTGAGCGTCCTTGTGGCGAGTGTCGGACTCTGCCTCTGACAGGCTGCTCGTCTCCATCTGGTTCAGTTCTTTCCTGGAGTTTCGTTCTGTTCTTTCGTGTTTCCTTGCCTCCTCCTTTTGGCAGCGCTGCGTTTGCGTCTCAGTGGTGGGTGGAGCTGCTTTGACCCTGTGCGAGTAGCATGGCCCAGTGGAGAGAATCACACCCGTGAGCTGGATGGGCAGGGCCTTAAGTTCTGTCCAGGGCAGGACGACCCCTGGGAACGCGGTCGGCAGAGCCTCCGATACGTGTGGCTGCTCTGGGGCTCTGTGCGGGGGCGGGGGGCGCTCCGAAAGGGGGCCGCACCACTACCCGGCCTCTGGAGTCCTATCAGGGTGGACGCGGTCTTCCGGCACCAACCCTGATGCCAGACTCTTAAGTTTCTCCCCGTGCGCCACTGGTGCCCTTCCGGCTGCGGCCCCGAGAGTGAGTCCGTGTGCGTCCTAAGTCCCTTTAAGTCCCGTTGCAGCCCCTTTAAGAGGAGGCACCTGAGAGTCCCACAGTTTCTTCTGCCGCCCCAGCCCCCACTGGTCTTTACGGCCACGAGTTACGGGGATTTGTTTTCCTGGTGCTGGCACCCTGGGCTGGCTGGGCTGGTGTGGGGCTGGGACTCCTTGCTCCCAAGGTGTCCCTCCTGATTTGTACCCACCACACGTGGGTGTGGGACCGCCTGTTCCTCCTCTCCGAATCTCTGCCTCTCCCACCCCTCCGGACGAACGTGACTTCTGCACTTGCCCGTTCGGCGCACATCCGTACGGTGTGGTTTTTCCGGCGGTTCTGGGCGATAGCTGTTCTGTCATTTAGTCGTGATTTCTGCCGTGGCTGTGCGGATGGGCGAGCGTGTTGTCCTGCGCCTGCGTCTGGACCAGACGGCCTGTCCTGTGGGCCATCCTGTCAGGCTGTGTCCCTCCTGCTAGGTTCTCATCCTTAAACTGGCTCCAGAGCCAGACAGTTGCAATGTCCTAACTTCTTACGCATTAAGTGTGGTTCTGGTTGTTGTCAGATAATGAAGGGATACTTAGCAGCATTCCAAACTGTTTGGACACACCTAATTTTTTTTCATTATTATTTAAAAAGACTTATTAACTACCTGATTGTGGCTGGCCCTGTTTTTGCAGAAAGTTTCAGGTTTAAGCCTCGATTTCTAGGTCCACTCTGGCTCAGGTGTTTTGTACGTACGTATAAATGAAGCTTTGATGCCCACTCCCCCTACAGAGGCTTCCACCCAGCACCTCTGGAAGGCCCCAGAGCCCATGGTGGGGGGAGAATGCTGGGCAGTGAGAAACTGCGGGGCCACCACAGTGAGGTCAGTTGCCTGGGGGCACTGAGCCGTGCGGGGCCGAGGGACCCTAGCAGGCCAGTCCACTCCCGCTCCCAGGAGCAGCTGGTGCTGGTGGCGTCACTGCCTGTCGCTCTGCGTGGGGACACGCGGAGGAAGGCGGCAGCTCTGCCAGCCTCAGATCGTGGAGGCTTCCTCCTCTGATTCTTCCGGGACTTTCAGACCTTCAGCTTGTAGCTTTCGAGTTAGTTTTTGTGACTGACTGCAGGTGAAGCTGAAGAGCTGTTTTTCTCTCTGTGGGGACAGTCTCTCCGCATTGTCTGTTGAAGGGACTGCCTCTCTCCCTGCCGTTGGGGGCCCATGCACAGCCCCCCGCCGCTCACTGCATCCGGGGCACAGAGACCTCAGGCAGCGTGCAGGCTTTGTTCTTTCTTCTCAGCTCCGTCTCGGTCCTTCTGGGGACTCCCGTTTCTATGTCTGCATTTCCGAGTCGGCTTCTGAAGTGTGGACGGGTGCCCGCTGGGCTCAGACTGGGGCCTCTGCGAACCTGTAGGCTGTCCCCACGGTGGTGACTCATCTGGCCCTTTCGCTTCTCCACATCTGTCCTCACCCGAGTGTCTCATTCTCTCCTGCCGGGAGGAGTTCAACCTCCCAGGGGTCCTTCATCACCTTGGTGATGCCGCCATCAACACTTCCGGGTGCTCCCCCGACCCGTGTGCCGGGTTCGTCCGAGGTGGTGTCAGAGCCCTCTGGACCCAGGGGCTGGGCTCTCTGACCAAGGTGGCAGAAGGGTGGCAGCAGATGGCCCGGGTTGAGAGACGTGAGCGAAGGCGGGTGTTGTCTGGGGTTCGCCAGGCGCCCCCTTCGGCGCCTGGGGGCAAACCACAGGTCGGCCAAAGTGCAGGCAGTGGGCTGTGCCCTAGGCTTTCTTAGTCCTCTCTGACTCAGCTTCTGTTTCTGTAATGTCTTGTATGGTCCCTTCTCTCATCCTGGAATGAAACTAGTGGGTTCTCTGCCCCATCTGCACTTGACTGTCACACGCAGGGGACACTGAGGGCCTCGCGCCCAGGGCTGTCCTGGGCCACACCCGCTCGTCCTCCACGTGCGCGCTGCGGGGGCGGGGCTCTGCGTGTCCGAAGGCGGTGAACGGGATGACCGGAGGAGGGAGCAGGAAGGACGACTGCTGCTGTGACGCACTCTCTCCGGTGTCGCCGGTCACCTTGTCCCGTGACTCCTGCCCCCGGCTCCCGGGGACGGGCCGCCACAACGGAGCCACTCCTGTCTGCTTCCGAGGGGCAGGGCTGCGCAGGGCTGGGACTTGGTGGGCGGTGAGGGTCCCCCTTGCACGTGCCATGGCACTGGGCTTGGTGTGGCGGTCACCTCCCCAGGGTGTCCCGGGGCATGGGTGTGCAGCCCCGGCTTTGGGGCTCGAGGTCCCCAGGTATTTGCCCTGCCGCTCGTTGGGACCCAGTTGGGCTGACGCCTGACCTTCTTCCTGTCTCCTGCTGATACTGGGGTCAGAGGCTGTGCCCTTCGCTCCCAGAGGCTCCTCCCTCTACAGCTGTCCTGTCGCTGGCACGCTTGGGGCGAGTCACAGGGGACCGGGCGGAGGGCAGGCCGAGAAAAGGCTTTCACAGCCGTGTCACTTCCGACGAACACGCTCTCCTGGGCCACATACAGTCAGGGGCCACCACCGTAGTCAGGATGTGGCACAGCGCCATCCCCAGAGAGTCCCCACCTGTCCCTGTCTCCCTCTCCCGGTCGTGTCTGCTCCAGTACTGAACCTGGTGCAGGGTGCCATTCAAGTGGAGCTTACTGGCGGCACCCTTGAGGCTGGCTGGGTCCTCACACTCGGCACACGCATTGCAGGCTCATGCGTGGTGCTGCATGTGTCGGGGCTGGTCCCTTGTGACGGCTGAGTGCTGCTCCATCGCGTGGCCACACCACGGTCAGCTTTTCCGTTCTCCTGATGGAGTGCAGAGGGCAGTTTTTAGAGCTTTTAGATCTGCAGAACTCTACATGCCAGTCCCCTTCTAAGCTCTGAGGCGGGGCACCAAAAGTAGACACATTTCTGAGTATTCCATCCTGCCGCAACCTCTGTCTGCCGCCTGAGCCTTGGCGGAGACGCGCAGACTCGCCGCCCCGGGGTTAGTGCTGTCCAGGTCAGGCCCAGATGGCAGGGGCTGTCTGCAAGGGGGGCAGTGCCGTGGTTCGGGGATGGGGGAGAAGTGGGGGTCTCACACACGGCATGTGATCCATCTGCCTGGAGAAAGGACAGAGCACGGAGGAGGGACGGGAAGTGCAGCGACCTTCACGGTGGGGGTGCTCTAGGGCAGGCTCGTGAGAGCAGGGTGCTGTGGGCATGTCCACAGGGGTTCTTTAGCTCCCCACGCCTGCACTGCTGTCGCCCGGGTGGGGGCTGAGGGTGTGCCACGCACGCACGCTGTGCCGGGCAGCACTGAAGTGCCAGCTCTAGACCCAGGGCTAGCCCCGGCCACCTTCACCTTCAGTGTTTGAAAGTGAGCTCCCTGCCACCTGGAAACCGCGTCAGCGTGTCGTTGCTCCTTCCAGAAGACGCAGCCTGTCCAGCACGAGGTCCCTGAGCCCCCAGGTGTCCGAGGAAGAGGAGGACTCCGACTTGGCATCCAAACTGGGAATGTGCAACAGGGAAATAGTCCGGCGAGGGGCCCTCATCCTCTTCTGCGACTATGTCGTAAGTGCGGCCGCCCAGGGCTGGCGCGGGGCGCGGGGCAGACCGGCGGCGTGCCAGAGTGGTGAAGCCTGGACTCCTGCTCAGCCTTGCCCGGCCGCGCAGCGGGGACCCAGCCGTGGATGTCGGGCTGCAGGGCTGGCAGCCGGGCTGCAGGAGGCCCATGCAGCTGCTGCTGCTGCGCGCACGTGGGGTGCGCTCCGTGCCTGTGGGGTGCTGGGCGGGCGTGTCCCCAGGGGAGCCGTGGGGGCACGCTGACAGTAGTGGTAAAACCAGCTGTTGACCAGCTGTTAGGCTGTGGAGGCGTTAGATGCTCATTGCTGCATTTTTTAAAAGATTCTGTTTGAATGCCATTCTTTTTTTAAAAAATAACTTGAATTTTTAACCAGAAAACTAGTGTCCCATATTTAACAGGAAATTTCCCAAAACCAAATAAGTAAACAAGAAAAGAAAATTTCTTGTAATTGTGTTACTCAAGTAAGACCCCTCCACTTGTCACGGTCTGGCTGGGGTCGGCACTTCCCGCATACCGGCGTGGAGAGCCCGTGCGCCTTGGATGGTGACGCGCACACCATGCCACCATTAGCAAAGCGCTGCCAGTGCCCCGGAGAGTTATGGGGAGCTCTCTTGCCACAGCCCTCTCGCAGGACTGGAGCCAGAGCGCCTGGAGAGCACCCTGGGCAGGCCAGACCGGAGCCGGGGGCGGCCCTCGCCACTCCTGCTGCTCCGGGGTCACTCTGGGGTCGTACCGGCTGTGGCAGCTGCGTGATGACCCCCCCACAGCCCTGGGCCACGCCCTCCTTCCTCCAGCCATGGGCTGGTGTCCCTTGGATCTGGACTGCTGGGTCCCTTTCCTGGGGGTCCCCCTGGAACGGTCTCACCCACAGTGTGTGGGGCAGGTGACGGGCTCGGTGAAGGAGTCCCCGCCTGCCGATGGGTGGTGGCGCACCCTGGCCGTCTCCGGCGAGGGTCGGATTCAGAGCGCTCCTGTCCTCCTCGCCTCTGGCCTTGCTGGCGGCTCCGACGTCTGCCCTCAGGGGCCTGCCGGACAGTGAGCCCTGGCTGCCGTCTTCCGCAGTGTCAGAACCTACACGACTCCGAGCACCTGACCTGGCTTATTGTGAACCACGTCCAGGACCTGGTCAGCCTGTCCCACGAGCCCCCCGTGCAGGACTTCATCAGCGCCGTCCATCGGAACTCCGCCGCCAGCGGCCTTTTCATCCAGGCCATTCAGTCCCGTTGCGAGAACCTCTCCGCTGTAAGTCTCTGGTGGTCGCGGAGGTTGGCGGTCCCCGTCCCTGGGCCTGCGCGTAGGCGTTGCGTCCGATGTGCTGACCTCCTCCTCTCCGATGCCAGCCCACCACGCTGAAGAAAACCCTCCAGTGCTTGGCCGGGATCCACCTCAGCCAGTCGGGCGCCGTGCTGACGCTGTACGTGGACAAGCTTCTGTGCACACCGTTCCGCGTGCTGGCTCGCATGGTTGACACCCTTGCTTGTCGCCGGGTGGAAATGCTTTTGGCTGCAAACATACAGGTACCGAACGGAATGCCGACACTGGTCTTTATTGAATCTGAGCGGGGCAGGCTGCACCATCAGCTGGGGTGCCCCTCAGGCGTGCCCTCCGTCTGGTTACTGAGAGATGTGCAGCGTGTGTGAGCAGTCGTCAGCGTGTGTCTGACACGGGTGCTTGGTGACCCCCCGCCCCCACCGTCTGCCTCCGGGATGGCAGACGCCCCCAGGCTCCCCTCCGAGAGTGAGCGCGTGGTGGCCTTGGTCCGCGGCCTGTCGCGGAGGCCCTGACACGGAGGCCCTGACGCGCCCCTGTCCCTTGCAGACCAGCACGGCCCAGCTGCCGGCGGAAGAGCTGAGCCGCATGCAGGAGTACCTGCAGCACAGCGGCCTGGCGCAGAGGTAATTCGGAACCCGGGCCTGCTCTCGGCCGGGGGGCGGAGGTTCTCGGGGGACGGACGCACAGGACGGGAGGCTGGCGTGCTTTGTGGGCGGGCCTTCCCGCCGGACTCTGGCCGGCCTCGCTCTCCAAGAGGTCTGCACCGACAGCAGAGCCCCTTGCTGCTCGGGGGAGGCCCGCTGCGCCTGGTGCCTCTGCTCGCCGCACTGCGGCCAAGGGCAGCGGGCGTTGCCAGCTTTCCCGGGGCGAGACCGCGCACATGCTCTCGCTGCCGAGTACGAGCTGTGAGCTCGGAGAGGCCTCACCGGTCCCCGGTTCGGGTCTTGTCAGATTTCGTTTCTTTGCAGTTGTCTGTCACCTGATTTGTTTGCAGGGTGTCCAGACGCTCGCATCAGGAATTACAGCCTCTGTTGTGTGAGTGTGCGTGTGTATCCGTGCATCTGTGAGTGTGCGTGTGTATCCGTGCATCTGTGAGTGTGTGTGTGTATCCGTGCATCTGTTGTATGAGTGTGCGTGTGTATCCGTGCATCTGTGAGTGTGCGTGTGTATCCGTGCATCTGTTGTGTGAGTGTGCGTGTATATCTGTGCATCTGTTGTGTGAGTGCGTGTGTATCCGTGCATCTGTTTGTGTGCGTGTGTATCTGTGATCTGTTGTGTGAGTGTGCGTGTGTATCCGTGATCTGTTGTGTGAGTGTGCGTGTGTATCCGTGATCTGTTGTACGAGTGTGCGTGTATATCCGTGCATCTGTTGTGTGAGTGTGCGTGTGTATCCATGATCTGTTGTACGAGTGTGCGTGTGTATCCGTGCATCTGTTGTGTGAGTGTGCATGTGTATCCGTGATCTGTTGTACGAGTGTGCGTGTATTCCCACGACTCAAAGTGGACTAAGACAGGCTTCTTTTCCCTTCTTTCCCCCGGGGGGTGGGTGGGGGTCGTAGGGCGAGCGAGAGCACAGTGACTCCCTGCGGTGCGGTCTGAAGAGTGCCTGCCGGAGGCGTCTTTAACCGGGAGAATGTGATCCGGGGTCCGGGACTGGCTGGGGGCGACTTCTCAGTGTGCCAGGCTGGTCTGTGTTGTGGTCTGCGTGGCACTCCGACAGCTGACGGTAGGGGTTCGGACTGTTGTCATTATGTGGCACCAGAGCTGGCCCTGGGCCCGGCCGAGGAGGGCGACAGGTGCCCTGAGCCGGAGGGGGTGGCCCTCCTCCACATAATTGGTATGAGCCTCGTCTTGCTGGGCAGCTGAGCGCACGGGCCTCACACCGTCCATTTGCGTTTATAAATAAGCCTTCACCGGAGCTCATCCCACGTCTGCCTGGCACGGTGTCTGCCTGCAGACGAGGTTCTCGGAGCAGGCACAGGGCACGCGCAGTGGCCAGTAAGAGTGGGCAAGGCCTGAGTGCGCGTCACGATGCGTGTCGGCCACAGGGCGTCCTGTGTGAGGTAGCGTCCCCCGTGGGGCTGGGCTCTCACCCATCTGTGCTCCCTTCCAGGCACCAGAGGCTCTACTCCCTGCTAGACAGGCTGCGTCTCGCCACCGCCCCCGGGTCCCGTGGCCCCTCTCCTCCGGTCACAGCCCACCCCCTGGATGGGGACGGGCCCCTGGCACTGGAGACCGTGAGTCCAGACAAAGTAAGTGTCCGACATGTCCACGCACCGAGTGTGCAGTGTGGTCCAGCTTGTGAGATGTCACGGCACTTGGCGCGGCTCCAGCAGACCCCTGGCCTGCGCTGGCCCTGCCAGCTGCGCACAGGGTCCTGTGGCTGACACGGTGCCTGAGGTCCAGCCCAGGTTGTGGGCAGGGGCGTGGGTGAAAAAGGAGATGCTGGCCTGGGGCTCTGCGGCGGGGGCATCGGGTCATCGCTGGGGGAGCGGGCATTGGGTAGCCGTAGCCAGCGCAGGCTTTCAGGCCCAATTGGCCCGGCTCCCTCTCCGCACACCTGCTGACTCCCAAGGTTGAGACTGTGTGTTGACCCCACCACCCTGGGCACCCTGGTCGGTTCCCCTCCCCGACCACTCACCTCTCACAGCTGGGGAGCGTCGGGCCTCCTGCAGCTGGTGCTCTGCTTCCCTGGAGAGGGTTCACCTTGAATTTGACTTGGGTTCCCAAGCCCAGCAGCCCAGGTGCTCTGCAGCAGGAGCTCAGGTCTCTGTCTCAGGTTCAGTTCGTTAGGAGTTTCCGCTGGGCTGGCCCTGGTGTGGGAGCAAAGCTGCACCCCGCTTGTAGCGGGCGATGGTGCGACGCCCGACGGTGAGGGTGGGGCACGGGAAGTCTGCGGCCTTTACTGCCGGTGCTCAGTGGAAGGGCAGCTTGCTGTTCACCAGCTGAAGGGGAGAAGGAGCAGGTGCCCCGACAGTGGGGCAGGTTCAAGGACAAGCCTTCGAAGGAGCTCTGTGGCGTGGGGTGCAGCTCGCACGGCCGAGCCAGAGGTCATCGTCAGGGACCTGCATGCGCCGCCCAGGGAGGCCGCGGGTCCTCTGGTCTGGGGCAGGGTGGGGCAGCACGTTTCCAGTGGCTCTGAGGCCCCTGGAAGCCCCGCCGTGCCGCAGGCTGCCACCGACCTTCCCCCTTCCAGGACTGGTACCTGCGCCTGGTCAAGTCCCAGTGCTGGACGCGGTCCGACTCCGCGCTGCTGGAGGGGGCGGAGCTGGTGAATCGGATCCCTGCAGGTGACATGAGTGCGTTCATGCTGAACTCGGTACGGCGGGGCGCGGCGGGCGCGGGCACCCTCTGCTGTTGTGTAGACACGCTCGGTGGCTCCCGTCATCCTGCAGCCGCTCGGCCCCATGGTCCAGGCAGGGCAGGGCAGGGCGCAGCGTCCGTCCCGTCAGAGCCCAGAGGGGGCAGTCTGTGCTGCAGTCAGCTCTGCACGTGTGTGGAGGTGGGCTCCCGCACACCACGGCCCGCTGCCCTCGCGCGTTCCCGTGGGCGTGAGGAGAGGCCTTGAGCGCCACCGCAGTGCGTGGCTGAGTGCTCCCGTGGTGTTCTGGAGCCCAGTCTCGAGTGAGGCGCTCCCCGCCCACCATGCGCAGCGAGGCCCCCACTCCCTCACAAGGTCCCGCCCGCACTCCGGATGCCGTGTCCAGCTCGCCCAGGGCGCCCGGCCCAGCCTCCGAGCCCCTGTGCTCTGCGCTCCCGTGGGGTGCGTAGCCCCTCTCTGGCATCCAGCGCGGCCCCCAGCCACGCTGCCAGCCTCCACTGTCACCTGGAGGCACCCCGAGTGGGAGTGCAGAAGCCGCAGGGACGGGCGGGGGCCACGGAGACTGGGCCAGGGGTGGGCGAAGAGTATGCCCCAGGACCAATTCCCTGCCAGCTGCAGAATAAGCTGCGTTGGGAAAAAACAAAACCAGGAGAACTGGCCCCAGATCAGTTTGCTGATGAAGTCGTTTTAAGGTCCGTTCAGTGAAAGCCGATTTGCTGAGTGATCTGTTTGTCTCCTGACCCATTTATGGAGTTTTCCAAATTCGGTCATTGGACTTTCAACAGATTCTGAAGGTTCTGGCTGGAACGGAGGTTCGGTTTCGGTCACTGACGGCGACATATGCCGTCTTGATTATGGACTGAAGACTGAGATTCTACCTGGAAACTGGCCAAAAAAACCTTAAATGGTTTTTAAAAGCTGGCCAAACGGTACAGATTGCAGCATCATACAAACCGCTGCTTTCTCGGCCGGAACCGCAGCTCTCGTGCGGACCTGGGCTGTCTCATGCTCCCGGCGCCGCCTGCTCCTCTCAGACCCGGGGCGCGTCAGGGCGTCGCCCCGGGTCCCCGGGTGGCCCGTCGGCTCCACTGTATGTTTTGCCAGTCCAGGTTTGGTCGTTCAGTCTTTGATTTCAAACAGAGCTGGAGGCACGATAAAGGGAAAACGACTTGATTTAGTTAAAGCGCCTGAAAGCGTCTGGGCCTGAGCCGGGTGTGGCCAAGCTGCTGGGTCACCCTAGGAGCGGGGTTCTCTGCAGTCTCACGGCGTGTCGGTGTGCGTGTCACCTCAGACGTGCACACACGACCCTGTCTTTTGTCGTGGCTCTCGCCTGCTGAGAGCCTGCCGTGGCCGACCCTGTAACGCCCTCGTGCAGGAGTTCAACGTGGGCCTGCTCGCCCCGTGCCTGGGCCTGGGCGCCCGGGAGCTCTCCGGAGGCCAGAGGAGTCCCCTCTTCGAAGCGGCTCGTGTGGCGACCCTGGACCGCGTGGCCAGCGTGGTGCAGCAGCTCCCCGCCCCCCACCATGTCTTCCAGCCCTTCCTGCCCGCAGAGCCCGCCGCCTACTGGAGCCAGCTGAGCGATCTGTTCGGTAATGGAAGCGACGGCATCTCCCGGTGCGAGGAGCACTGTGGCGCCAGGGCCGTGCTCTGCACGGAGGGAGGGACGCGTGGCGAGTGCTGCCAGTCTGATGGGTGGGAAGCACTCACGCACGTCACCAGGGGCAGCGCTGGGGCCCCGGCCCCGCGTGGCTTTCTGTGTGTCGGCCACCGTGCCGGGAGTTGGCCTGGCCGGGGCTCCGAGCCACATGGGCGTGCTTGCACCGGCAGTATGGACCGTGTCCCTGAACCGCGTCCAAGGAACCGTGTCCCTGAACATTGCCAACCGCCTCTCAGAGGTCCCAGCCTCTGCCAGACTTTCCCACCCCCACGAAGAGCTTCTGTTCCAGGGGACGCCGCGTCGTATCGCTCCCTGACCACCCTGGCCCGCGCCCTGGCCCAGTACCTGCTGGTGCTCCCCAAGCTGCCCGGCCACCTGCACCTTCCTCCAGAGAAGGAGAGGGACACAGTGAAGTTCGTGGTCGCGACCCTGGAGGTGAGGGGTCGGGAGCTTGATGTCCTTGTGCGTGGGGAAGGGCGGCTAGCGCCGCCGCCTGAGACGGAGGAAGGCGGTTTCATGTGGAACCTGGGGCTGTGCACAGTCAGGGGCGCCCTTTGCCGCCTCCGACCACGCCTGCTCTCCCCTCCCTGGGCTCTCGCTCCACGGTGGCACAGCTGCCTCGCCCTGTTGGTGATGTGGCACTTCCTCCTGCTGCCCCCAGAGCGGAGGGAGAGAGGCTCTCGAGAGCCAGGCCGGGGCCAGGACTCCTGCCTGAAGCCGTCTCTCCTGACCCGAGCAGGCTCTCACCTGTCCTCGAGCGTGCTGAGGGGAGAGGGTGCCAGTTGGAGTGGAAGGTGGCTGGGAAGGAGGGGAAGGGTCAGGGAGAGGCCAGGGTGGGTGAGGGCCGAGCGCAGGCTCCGGGGTCTCCACAGCACAGCAGGGTCAGCACGCAATAGGTAGGAAACCCGCGCCCTGGATTCTAGCTGCCTTTGGCTTGGAGCACAGACCTTCCGTGTGCGTCTGTTCCCGGGGGAAGGAGGCGCACGGGTGCGGTGTGCGTCCTGACGCTCGCTGCTGGAGAAGCACTCACCTGACACGTGTGTCTCGTTTCACGCTGGACGGTGCACCTGCACTTCGGCCACGGGGGTTGTGCCCTGTGTCAGCGCTGACACTCCCCCGAAATGTGTGTGTCAACGTCTGCACCGCCTGCCAGGCGGCCTCGGAGGGGCCGGTGCTGCGGGGGCCCTGAGATAGAGCCGGCAGGAGTGTGGCCAGGGCAGCGTTTCCCGAGCAGCCCGCAGAGCTGAAGGGGAAAGGCACAGCCAGGGTGGGGCGGGCATCCCGGCAGAGGGCCGGGGGACTTTGGGAAGCGAGGGCTCCCGGAAGAGAGTGGGCATGCCAGCGCCTTCCTCCGGAAGGGCAGAGCTGCTGGACGGACCGGCCTCCCGGCCCTCCGGCGGCTCTCGGGCGGCGGGGTTGTCTGCTCCCCGACAGCCCCCCAGCAGGAGGGGAGCGGGGTCCGAGCCTCTGTGACATCGACCTTCCCCCACAGGCACTCTCCTGGCATCTGGTCCACGAGCATGTCCCGCTGAGCCTGGACCTCCAGGCGGGCCTGGACTGCTGCTGCCTGGCCCTGCGGCTGCCCGGCCTCTGGGCCCTGCTGGCCTCCCCCGAGATGGTGACCCACGCCTGCTCGCTCATCCACTGCGTCCGCTTCGTCCTGGAAGCCAGTGAGTCCGCGGCCTGGATGGGCTGCTACGCTCGGCCCCTTGGGCCCGGCGTCCGATCCGCACGCCTGCCCACGAGCACGTGGCGCCACCTGCTCGCCGGGGGCCCGGCTGCAGAACCGGGGGTGGAGGTGGGGGTGCAGCACGGGCCCCGATCTCCAGGATCTTGAACGCCACACTGGGACTTGGCTCGAATTTGCCTCTGGTCGTCTTGTTCAGGTTCTGGAGTCCACCCGTAAAAAGTACTTGTGATTTCGTGTCGCTCCGACCCCTGGTCCCAGCGACACTTTCCCGCTTTTAGCCCTAAGTGACCGTGGACTAGTGAGGCTCCTTGTTTTCTGTCAGAGTTGAAGCGCTTGGTTTCACTCGCATGTCGTCAAGTGAAAACGAGTTGTCCTCAGGGGACAGTGTCCTCCGCAAGGCCCACGAACCAAATTTTTGAGCGAATTAACATTCTAGTTTATGGGGTGGGGGTGTTTTCAAGTTTTGTGTTTTTGAATTGGACGTTGTGGAGTGGTGTTTTGAACTTTCATCGTTTCAATTGTTTCCATCTGCCTCCGCGGCCACCTTGGGGACGGAGGGCCCGGTCGCGCCTTGTCCGAGCCAGCCAGCCTCCCCAGGGGCCGGGGGGGGGCGCCCTTCCTGCAGCCGGGGGGCACCCTGCCCAGGGACAGCCTTCGGGCCAGGGTGGCGGCAGCAGACAGCAGGAGTCCAGCTGCTCGTGCGTTTCGGGTTGACCATGACACTGACCCCTCAGGCTAGCCTTGTCTGAGACTGTCGGAGTTGGTTCGGGGACATCTGGGCCTCATCTGACAGAGTCTGTCCCTTCGAAATGTTATGACACTGCACAAAGGTGAAGGTCAAACGAGAAGGAATGGTAAAAGTGTTTGGAAATTCTTCCGTGTGTTTCATTATGGTTTTAGTTGTGGTGCAGCCTGGGGACCAGCTTCTTGGTCCAGAAAGGAGGATGGACGCCCCAGCAGCTGCCAGAGAGGACGCAGGCTCACACACCCAGAGTAAGTGTCCCGACCGTGCTTTTCTCTGTGCTTTCGGGGGCTTGAAACCCATTCACAGGAAAGGTGGTCCCGGTGGTGCACGGGAGCCCTGCGGCCGACCTGGCTGTGTCCTTCGGCCCGGCCCCGCGTTGAAGGGCGTGGGGCGTGGCGTTGCACCTGCTCTTCCCTCCGTCTGCTCCCCTCCCCTTCCTCAGGCCACTGCCGGCCCTCCCAGCTCTGCAGGGGCGTCCCGCCCCCAGGGAGGCCTCCCTCCCCCATCCGTCCCTCCCCCTTTCTCCCTTTCGTGCGCGCCCCCGTTTCGGTGCTAGGTTCTCTGCACCTGCGGCTCCACTGTGTCGCTCACCAGGGGTCAACTCTGGCCCCTCGGGGGCAGGGAGAGTGTTTCCCTCTGTCCTCACTGTCGTGAGTGACCGGCGTGTGTTCGCTGAGTGGCGAGTGAGCAAGTGGAAAACTCAGGAACTCGAACCAGTCCGGCGTGTGTTCGCTGAGTGGCGAGTGAGCAAGTGGAAAACTCAGGAATGTGAACCAGTCCGTGGAAATGCCCACCGCACGTCAGGGCGCCTGTGCGTCTTCCAGCGTCTGTTCCTGTGGGTTTCACGTGGAAACTCCTGCTCCGCCTGCAGAGACCGGAAGTGCCCACCGCGCACTCACCTCTGCCCCAGACAGGCTCAGCGCCCCGTTCTCCACGCACTCGCTGGCCTGGCCGGACGCCGAGGCCGACAGCGAAGGGAGGGAGCCCTGCTGGTGCCGTTGCCCAGGGGCTGCGGGCTGTGTCTCCTGGGGACACTTGCTTGAAGTACCGGAGTCTTCTCCGTGCTCCGCCGATCTGAGGAACGTACCTTTTCCGTAGCTAGTGCACGAGTGCCTGGTGTGTTGGGGTTTTTGTTTTTGTTTTTCGCCAGCTTTTGTGCACTCCCAGGTAGTGATGGCGTTTTCCTGTCGTCAGATTTGAGCGTAGTGGTTTCCCCCGGTCACCTGTCCCGGGGTTTGCGGCTGCGCAGCACGTGGAAGCGGCAGCGTTTCCTCACGCGGCCCAGCTCTCCTCCGGCGGTGCGCCCCGGAGCTGTGCTCTGCCGGCCCCCGTCCGTGGTCCCACGGGGGCGCCTGCGGGCCGGCCGGCGGCTCTCGAGCTGCGTGGCCTCAGCAAGTCCTTGTGCTGCCACGAGGACAAGGCCAGTGCTGCTCCCAGCGAGCCGGTGTGTGGGGGGTCAGGGACCCTCGGCGAGCCCCAGAACGGTGCCCAGCACACGTCTCCTGGTTTCAGTTCAAGTGCGAGTTTCCATTGCTCTGAGGAAGCACGGGCACAGGGAGGGCCCGAGTCTGGGCAGGCGGCCTCTGGCTGGAGAGCGTGTGGTACGGGCTCACAGGCGGGGGGGCGTCCTGGCTGGAGAAGCCTCTCTGTCACCTCCGTGGGGTGGTGCCCCTGAACGGTTGTCCGGTGATTCTGATCCGAGTCCGTCGTTTCTCTAGGCTCGGGTTTGACACCTCGAGCCCCAGGAGCGTGCCTTCTCTGAGTGAGGAAGCCGCCTCACCTGGGGACTCACATGAGCTGTGGGAAGTGCTCACACGCAGCCCTGGGCGCGGGCCACTCGGCGAGCCCTCCACGCTGGGAGGGCGGGGGGTCGGGCTGGGCGTTCGTTCTGACCCCTGCTAACTGTGGTGCTTGCTCAGGCCCCGAGTACGTCACGGCAGCCTGCAGGATGGTGGCGGAGATGGTGGAGTGCCTGCCGTCCGTGCTGGCCCTGGGGCACGAGAGGAACAGCAGCACCCCTGCGTTCCTCACGCCGGTGCTCAGGAACATCGTCGTCAGCCTGGCCCGCTTGCCCCTCGTCAACAGCTACACGCGCGTGCCCCCCCTGGTGAGTCTGGGCCCCTGGCACGGGGCCCCGGGGACCCGGGCGCTGCGACTCATGCTGCTGCCAGCCTGGCTTCCTCGGGCCAGACGTACGGCGAGAGATGGCAGGGGTGCTGCCTCTTCTAAACCAGGGCGACGGGAACATGCCAGCACAGACCACCAGTAGACGGGCGGGGAGGGTGGTCCTTCCACACAGGCGGCAGCCCACCTGCCTGAGGAGGGGGCACGCTCTGGGGGCGGCCGTGACAGCACGGGTGTGGGGCCTGCAGCTCAGTGACTTCGTGTCTTCTTGCCCCTCAGGTCTGGAAACTTGGGTGGTCCCCTACGCCGGGAGGGGACTTCGGCACAGCCTTCCCTGAGATCCCTGTGGAGTTCCTTCAGGAAAAGGAGGTCTTCAGAGAGTTCATCTTCCGCATCAACACCCTAGGTAGTGCAGACTCCTGCTCGGAGCCCGGCGGCCCGGCAGCGGGGGGATACCCGGCGCCAGAGTGGGCTCTGCGTGTCTCGTTCCGTGAAGGGTGGGCGTGACCTGCTTGTGGGCATGAGTTCTGAGTGTCACAGTGGGAAACTCCGCCCCGGCTCGTGTGTGTGAGAGTTTGGTTCCACGTTTTTACGTCTCAGGCCTGTTTGAAGTTGGGGTGGGCACCCTGGTAATGGGTGATGTGGGCCCGTCTTCGTATGAGGCACCCCACCAAGCAGTGCCGTGGGGGTCTCTGCGTACTGTCTGTGATCACCGACGCCCTCCTGGGGTGCAGGACGTGCTGACGGGCGCAAGGGAGCCGGCCTGGTGGGACGCCCAGGGCGACATTGAAAGAGAGGGAGCACTGGGCTCGGGCGGGTGGGTCACCCAGCTGCCAGGCCCCAGCTCTGCGGGTCCCGCCTGCTCCCTGGGTCCGCTGCACGTCCACAGACCCTCAGAGATCCGGGGCGGCACGCAGCAGCTGTTCTATCCACACACCGCCTTCCCTGCTCCCTGCAGAGGCGGGAGTGGCCTTTTCTCGTCCCCTCTGCGTGTCCGTGGTCCGTGGGGGTTATGGGTAGCGGATCCCGAAGGGCAGCACCCTGCTAGGTTGTTCCTATGAGCGTGTGTCTCGGAGTCTGGTGCCAGAACCTGGTGTCAGTGTATGACCCTGCAGGTCTGGGTGGCAGGCGCCCCCTGCACCTGCCTTTCCCTTCAGTCACCGGGCGATGCGTGACCCTGAGTAACAGCCCGAGGCTGGCTGCCCGGGGGCAGTTTTTCTTCCTCTCCATGGAGATTGTCACCAGGCAGCCCCTGCCTCGCCACTGCCCAGTGCCAGCCCGTCCTTCCTCCTGGGCCGTCCTGGGGTGTGAGCTGTCTGACTGACCACGGACCTGGGGCAGTTTTGCGGTCTTGTCCTGCGCTTTGCTCCTGCCCCTGCTCCCTCGCCGTTTGCCGTGTATGACGTCCTACACCCGCCTGTCTGTATTCACTCAAGCATGTGTGCCTGGGACCCACATCTTAGCCTCTCTCTGCGTCAGCTTAGCAGGGGGACCCTGTCCCTTGTCACCCCAGGGCAGGTGGCATGGCCACCCCTCCTCCGGGTGACGAGTGGGGTCGTGGAGTGCAGCCCTCAGATGCAGTTACCCTCCGGCAGCGCCCGTGGTGCGGACGGCTGGACAGGGCCCATCCCGCCACCCTCTCTGGGCCGCGCTCCTTCAGGACCCGTGCCAGACGGGCCCCAGCTTCACTCACAGGGACATGTGGGGCAGACTCCACAGTGCACACGCGTGGTGCGCAGTGTGGCAGGCGGTGCTATGGAGTGCGTCCCAGAGCTCCCACCGTGGCATTTCAGGCCCCATTCCACTCAGCCGCCTGCACTTGGCAGGGGTCAAGGGTCGCCTCCCCACCCGGCCGCCTGGGCTGAATTCGGGCATGGGTGTGTTTGTGTCCTTGCTGGTGGACGGGAGCTGCCAGTGTCGCACGTCGCAGAGCTGTCCTGAGGGTTGAGGGAGCCGCTGTCCGGGCACTGGGCACTGTCCGCTCCAGTCCGAGTGGGTGGCCCTCCCTCACGCAGCATTTGCATCCACAGGGTGGACCAGCCGGACCCAGTTCGAGGAAACATGGGCCACCCTGCTCGGTGTCCTGGTGACTCAGCCCCTCGTGACGGAGCAGGAGGAGAGCCCACTGGAGGTAAGGTCCCGCACAGGCCCGCGTGTCCACCAGCGGGCGCCCGGCAGTTCCGGCAACTTGTGAATCGTTCGTGGTCGGCCGAGGAGGGCAGCATGCTTGTTTTATCTGTCTTACGTTATCCTACGAGCCGCCAGATCGCATCTGGGCCAACGTTCCAGAGCAGGAACAAGCCTCCCTGAGGCTGGGTGTCGTGTGCAGACCCCTCGGCTGGGGTGGCCCCGGGGGTGGACGCCCATGCGCGGGCCGGGCCAGCACGAGCGAGTGCCACTTCGTGGAGGCGTGTGCCGGCACCCGCGTTCGTCTGTCTCAGCTGCTCTGCAGAGGCGGCCCCACGTTGACGTAGTGTTAGTGGAAGCCAATGGCAGATGTGGCAGAGCCTGAGGCCTTATAGTGCGGCGACAGAGGGTGTGGGGCCTTCATTCTGGGGGGAGGTGTGTCCAGCTCGCTGGAGGGACAGTCCCCGTGGGTGGATGTCGGGGCCACCAACATTGTCCGTGAGTCCATGTGCAGAATCTGCCAGGCTGTCATGTGCAGAGTCCCTAACGCTAGTGGGGAAACGTAAGGAGCTCTTATTTGCAGGTCCGCAGTGAGTGGAGCCTGGCCTCGTTGCAAGTGCCAGTGTGAGCGGCTGCGGTGGGTGTGGGCAGGCGGGACAGGGCGCTGGCTGTGGGCTCGTCCCTCTGAAGTGCTCAGGACCCCTTCCCACAAGGCCACACAGTCTGAGGGCTGCAGGCTCTGGGGTCCCGCCGCCCGTGACATAGTCGCGGTTGGCTATCACTGCAGGAAGACACGGAGAGGACCCAGATTAACGTCCTGGCCGTGCGGGCCATCACCTCCCTGGTGCTGAGTGCGATGACCGTGCCCGTGGCCGGCAACCCGGCCGTGAGCTGCTTGGAGCAGCAGCCGCGGAACAAGCCCCTGAAGGCTCTGGACACCAGGTTTGCCGGGGGGCACATCTGCCTCATGGCAGGAGGTGCGACCCAGTGTGGTGTGTGACCAGTGACGGTGAAAGTGAGAGTGAGAGGCGCAGGGCCACCTGGCTCTGCAGGGTGGGCGCAGGACGGGGTGCCGGCGGAGGCAGTGTCCTCGGTGGGGCAGGTGCCTTTCCCGACACGGAGCCTTGGTCCCGGACTCCAGGTTTGGGCGGAAGCTGAGCGTGATCAGAGGGATTGTCGAGCAGGAGATCCAGGCAATGGTCTCGAAGAGAGAGAACGTCGCCACCCACCACCTGTACCAGGCGTGGGACCCCGTGCCGTCCCTGTCTCCCGCCACTACAGGTACCTGGGGCGGGCGCGCCTGTCCTCAGCCGGCCACCGACCTCAGCAGGCAGGCAGAAAGGCCAAGTCCGGGTTCTGCGTGAAGGCTGTTCCCTCAGCGCGGTGACTTTTAACCTCTTTCATCTGGAGGCATGGCGCCTGTCGGCTGATTACTAAAGTTCTGCAGCGCCCCAAAACTGTATTTTTCGCCAATCTGCCGAAGAAATAGGTGCAATTTTGACTCACTTGCACCAGATGGCTACTGCGGTAGCGGCTGTTTTGTCTGACAGTCTGAGGGAAACGAGGTCGGTGCCCCCGACCAGACGGTCAGCTGTGGCGTGTTTCAGACGTTCTTGCAGCGTCCTGGTTGTCAGTGCCGGCGTACGCGCCGCCCTGACCTGTTGACATGTGAGCTTCCCGGGCCGGGAGCCTGCTGCGGTGGGTCTGCCACCGCAGAAGAAGGGAGTGTTGTGGGGGTTCCCTTCAGTGCCTGCATTTCTCTTGTCGAACGGTCGGGTTTTAGGCCCAGTTACCGTGGTTCCCAGCTGTTTCGGGAGCTGTGAGATGCTGCAGGTTTTGGCGTCCTGACCGTGTCCGTTGGACAAGGTCGTGTGTGGCAGTTATGGCCCTCAGACCGCGCCCGGGGGTCGAGCCAGCTGTGTGTGAACTGCAGTCCCGGAGGAGCTCGTGGGCGACGGGGGTGAGGTGTGGCATCGTCACAGCAGGAGGCACAGAGGACAGAGCTCAGGACGGTGGAGGCTGCTGGGGGACAGGGCTGTCTCTCAGAGAGTGGGGGCGGGGTGACAACTGGCAGAAGGAAGGGCGGGCCGTTTGGGCCTGGGGAAGTTGGTGGGAGGATGGGTTGTGGGAGGAACCAGCCGTACCCCCAGAGGGCCCGGCACCAAGGCAGGGGCCTGGGAGGGGCCCGCCTGTGGCTTCATGCGCAGCCACTGACTCCTGAGTCTTTGCAGCTCAGCTACAGCCAGGTCCCATGCGAGTCGGGGAGCTGGTGCGTCAGGGAGAGCGGGGGACAGTCCTGCAGTGCCTGTGTCCTGCCAGCCCCGGGCTGCAGCGCTGCACCTTCCCGCCAGCCTCCGTGGTGCCTGAGGTGGCTGGCGTGACCGCCCTGTCGCCCCGCAGGTGCCCTCATCAGCCACGACCGACTCCTGCTGCAGACCAACGCGGAGAGGGAGCTGGGCAGCATGGGCTACCAGCTGGGCCAGGTCAGTCCCACGCCCCGCCCGCCCTCTGTCTGCAGACGGCCCTGAGTGCCTCCAGTGTTTCCTGAGTGGAAGGGAGGGTGGCTTTGGCTCGTTTCGTTTGTTGCCAGAGGACGTCAGGCTGCTCAGTGTGCTGACCGTGCGGACGTGCGCACACCGTGCAGCAGTGTGCGTGAGACTCGGGGGAGAGGCCCCGAGGGCCAGGGCCCCGCACACCCGCTGTGGTGAGGCCATGCGGCCCAGCCGCCAGCTCGGAGGGAGGCTTGGTCACACGGCCCACGCCCTCGGGGTGGGTCTCTGGGCCGCGCTTCATCAGAACAGCGGGGACAGCGTGCGTGTGACAGCAGGGTCGGGGGCGGTGAGGCGGGGCATGAGGACACGGATGTGGGGTGCTGGCCCGTGGCGGCCGTGCTCTTCCTCAGTGTGTCGTCATTCGGTCAGCACACAGCTGACGCTGGAGAGTCCCCTCAGCCTTCCTTTCAGGATGAGTTGGTCAGAATAGGGCCTGGGCCCATGTCAGCTCACTCAGCGTCCTCACAGTTCGGGGCCATAGGCCCCGTGGGCTGCCCCGGACCTCCCCGTTCTTTCCCGAGAAGTCCACTCCTCGCCCTCTGCAGAGAGGTCTGCACCCCGAGGTGGAGCGACGGGGCAGCCTGTGTCGGGGCCCCTGGTGGGAGTGTCTGAGGACCAGGCCGGAAGCTAGAAGCCTGACTGGGGCCTTGTTCTGGGCCCTGGGGCCCTTGCCCAGCTGTGTCCTTCCTTCAGTGTCTGTGTCTCCTCTCGCCCCAAGAGCTGCACAGTGTCCCGACCTCTGTCACCACGCCCTGCCCTGAGCCGCCGCCACTCGGAGGAGCGGGTGTCTGGTGGGCAGTGGGGCAGCCGCTGCCGGGGCTCCTGGCTGCCCTCGATCGGGGACGGGGCTGGGCTGGGAAGGAGCACCCGCTGTCGGTGCAGAGTAGGCCTCGGGTCTGGTGTCACCAGCCCTAGGCGTGCGGCGTGTGCGGCCAGCTGGTGGCTGTTCTCCAGCAGCCTGGGTGATGAGTGGCCATCAGGAGGGAGCACAGTCCGTTCGCGATGGCGTGGGGCGGCGTGGCTCTGCTCCACCCCCTCTGGGTTCTCCCAGAGGCCCTCCCCACCAAGGCCCTCCCCACCCTGCCATCTCCAGCACACACTCCCCTCCCCTTCGATCTGGGGGTGCTTGTCCTAGCAGGCCGTCCAGAAAGTGAGGTTCGCCCGGACAGCCAGGGAGGCAGGGCCGGTTTGGGAAGGGAGCCCGGTGGTCTGTCTGCTGCCGGGCTCCAGTCAGGTGTCCTTGGGCTGCCGCGTCCTCTGAGGTTCCTTCCTCCCCATCCTCAGTGGGCCCCCCCAGGTCTCCCGTCGGGAGGTGGGGCGTTCTGAAGCGCCCTGTCCGGGCCAGGGTCTGCCCAGGTCCTGGGCCCCGGGCGTGACCCGAGTCCTGTGTCTGTTGAAGGTGTCCATCCACTCAGTGTGGCTGGGGAACAGCATCACCCCCCTGAGGGAGGAGGAGTGGGACGAGGAGGAGGAGGAAGAGGTCGACGCCCCCGCCCCTTCGTCTCCGCCCCTGTCTCCGGTCAACTCCAGGTGCCCTTCTGCCTTCTGGTTTTAAGCGGTTTGGTGTTTACTGGTCCTGGGATTGGTTTGGGCGCCTCTTGGGTGACCTGTCGGGCTGTGTGCAGGGGGTCACCTGTCTCCATGCTCTGCAGGAAGCACCGGGCCGGGGTCGACATCCACTCCTGCTCCCAGTTCCTGCTTGAGCTGTACAGTCGCTGGGTCCTGCCATCAGGTTCAGCGCGGAGGATCCCCGTTGCCCTGGTCAGCGAGGTGGTTCGCTCTGTAAGTTTGCCTCGCCCATCCCTCGGGGGCCCACAGTGCAGGGGTGCATGTGTGTGCACAGGCAGACACGCATAGCTCACCATCCCTGCAGGAGTGCATGTGTGTGCACACGCAGACACACAGCTCACCATCCCTGCAGGAGTGCACGTGTGTGCACACGCAGACACACACAGCTCACCATCGCTGCAGGGGTGCACGTGTGTGCACACGGAGGCACAGCTCACCATCCCTGCAGGAGTGCACGTGTGTGCACACGCAGACACACAGCTCACCACCTCTAGCATGATGCCCTGAGTGCGTTTCCCCCTCCCCCCGGTAGGAGTGGGCTTGTTCGCCCACGTGTGGTCTGTGGTGGGTGACAGTCTCTCAGGGAGCCACTGTCGTGCAACCGTCCTGCTGCCCTCGGGTCTACAGGCCCCAGCCCTGGTGCGTGAGCACCTCCCGCAGGCCTGTGCCACAGCCGCCCGGCACCTGGGAGACTGGAGCTCTCACCCTCAGACCGGCGGCCCTGGAGAGCCTGGTGTGGGCGTGCCCACTGGTGTCACAGTCCTGGCAGCTGCACCTGAGAGCTGGCTCACCAGCTCTGCCGCCACCGGCGGTCGTCCCTCGGGGCCGGGCCAGCGGGTCGGCACCGAGCCCGCACACCTGGGGCCGCCTGCCTTGCCTGTGCGGCACGGCCTCTTGCTGTTCCTGCCGGGGCGGCTCTTTCCGTGACGGCAGTGGGGGGGTCGAGCACGGCTTTTCTCAGTGCACCTTTAAAAGTTCTCAAGTTGTCTCCTCGCTGGTCCAGATTTTTAAAAACATCACTTTTTATTTTAATGAGAGCTTACAACTTGATATTTTCAAACACGGCCAAATGTCGTTAATAAGTGTCTTAAATTTCCAAGTAAGATATTAGTTACTAGTGTTTTAAAATAGTAATAATTTTTATCTTAAAATAGTCTTTTTAATTAGCGAGAAGAGGATTGTTTTTCGTTGTCGCAAACCTGTTCAATGCCTGGCGTGTAGAGAACAGCTGGTTTCTCACGTCTGCTCTGTGTTCGGTCCGTCACCCTCAGGTAGCTTCTAGAAACAGCACCACGTGTTTGGAGGAGAACGGGAGAGGAAAGGGACATAAGGTCTAATGTTACTACGGAAGTAGCTTCGCCGGGCGAGCCCGGTGTCCCCTGCAAGCGCCCCTGTGGCTGCTGAGGAGCCCAGGGGCCCTCACACCTCACGGGTGTGTTTTTAGGTGTCGAGGGAAGGACTGGATGTTGACGGGAGACGTTTCTAGAGAGACAGAGAGTCATTGCTGGGGCGTGCATGTCCGAAACAACTCCTCCGCCCCGAGGCTCCGGAGGTCGGAAGGGCCTGGGGGTCTCTGGCCCGGCAGACACGGGCTGGTGCGTGGCGGCAGCGGCCGGGGTGCGTTCCCGCAGGCCGAGCCTGCGCCTGGCTCAGGCACTCCGCGGCACGCGGTGCCCGGGCCACCCTCGGGCTGCGCGCTTGCACTCTGTCGCGGGTCTCGGTGTTTGCCGATCTCCCCGCGTGGTCGGGGCTCGGGGGTGCCCGGCGCCCGCCGCCCTGCGCTGTCTGAGGGCGGGGCCCTCTCCTGCCCCAGCTCCTGGTGGTCTCCGACCTGTTCACGGAGCGCAGCCAGTTTGAGATGATGTACCTCACGCTGACGGAGCTGCGGCGGGCACACCCTTCTGAAGACGAGATTCTCCTCCAGTACCTGGTGCCGGCCACCTGCAAGGCAGCCGCTGTCCTCGGAATGGTGAGCCGGGAGTGCGCGGGGCCGCCGCACGGTGGCCGGGTGTCGTGGGTGCAGCCTCAGCCTCGGGAGGTCTGCCTGAGTGTTCACGGCGAGTGTGCGGCCCAGTTCCCGTCGGGGCCTCTCCGCAGGGCCCCATGAAGTGTCCCGGAGGGGCAAGGCCTACCCTGGGGCTCCGTGCCCCTGGATGGTTAGGTCCTCACGGCAGTGCCTGCCCAGGGGCTGAGCGTGCGGGTTGTGGAGACGGGACTCCTTCCACCGCAGCAGCCAGCAGCACCCGAGCCCCCTTCTCTGATGGGCTTCGGACCCTGCGCTTCCTGCCGACAGGGTCTCCCTCCCAGGGACGGCTGGGGCACAGCCACTCTGCGCTCCCAGCCCGAAGTGTGAGTCTTGCAGTCTTGTCACCGCAGGGCAGACGGGGTCTTCCTTAGAGCTCCCCTCTCCTGCCTGTGGTGTGTCAGGACTCAGCCCCTTTCCGTGTGGTCCACCCCGCACGGTGTCCACTGCTCAAACGCACAGACGCGTGAGCGTGGGCCCACAGCCTGGTGAAGAACATCAACTCTGCCGGGAGAGAAAGTCGCCAGGGGGCGTCAGCCCTCTCCAGGGTCTGCCCCAGGGAGGCCCCCGGGGTCCCGAGTGCCCGGAGGCTGAGGCCAAGCTTGCTTCAGGGCCACAGGGCGGAGGGGGGGGTGCCCACGTCAATCCCCACTCTCCCGCCCCCTAGAATTTGTTCCTCCGAGCCAGAGCACCAGAGCAGGCACCCCCAGTCCTGGTGCCCTCCGCCTGGGCACCCCGCCCAAGGACCAGGGACTGCAGTGCGCGGGCTCCCTCAGAGCACAGCCCATCACAGCCTGCGCCCTCGGGGTGGAACAGGCCTGTGCCCGCAGCCGGACTGGGTAGATCCTCTGGGTCTGGGACTCCGCGCTGAGCGGTGGCAGCGGTGCCCTTCCTCACGGTGGTTGCGTTATGCTCAGGCCCGGGTCCCCGGGGCACGTGGCATGTCCTCAGTGAGTTGGAGGAGGGATCGTGGCTTTGAAGAGGGGCCTCAGGCAGGCCGAGGTTAGGAACTCCTCAGTGCTGCGGTGGGCAGGGCTTCCCTCAGGCCCAGCCTTTATGGGGGGGCTGTGCAGGAGCAGGCAGCCGTGCTCCCTCCACAGGAGCACCCTCCAGCTCCCCTCTTATGAGGTCACTGTCCCCTCACTGCGCCCCTGGTCCTGCTTGCAGAGCTGGGCCCTGGAGATATGGGTGGCAGCAGTTCCTTGGAGGTGTCTGTCAGTCTGGGGGTGCTGGAGAGGACCACCCAATGTGGGGACACAGAGGCAGAGGTCCTGGGGCCTGCGTGGTCCTGCCGCTTTAGAGGAATGAGCCTGGGGTTCCCTTCCCCTGGGGGCTGGTCTGTGAACCCTAACTGTTGCCACCCCTCTGCACTGTGCTGTCTGTGGGGTCTCCTTGTGGGGAAGAGCTCAGTGCTTGATGTGGGGGTTCCCACGTCCCTCACTGTGTCCAACATGCTGAGTGGAGCTGACAGCAGAGTGTACAGATGACGGTCGGGGCCCCAAGACCACCCTGGGTCTGTACCTCGGGCCTTGCAGGTTCAGCTGTAGTCGTGGCTGTGACAGGACGAGTGACAGGATGCAGGATGAAACCGGGGTGTGAGGTGGGGCCCGGGGCCGGTCCAGAGGAGACAGCTCAGCGTCCAGAACCCTCTTCCAGAGTCGCACGGGGCACGCTGAGTACCCACGCGCCGCACTGTGATAGCACGTGGGGCATGTCCACCAGGGAGGCCCCTCGAGACTCAGAGCCAGGGCCCTCACGGGGGCCAGTCCTGCAGGCCCCTGCCTGGCTCTCCCCAAACTCCAGGCCCCTGGACGAGGGGGTGTCAGCGCAGACCACGCTGCCCACTCAGACAGGCACGGCGCAGGGAGCGGCCCTGACCAGGGCGGAAGCAGCCCTGCAGGCGGGCCTCAGAGCGCAGCAGGCCCGCAGCGCCCCTCTGTCTCCCATGGGGGCAGAGGCCAGCCCTGTCACAGGCGCTCGGTCTCCTTGGGGTCTAGCCGCCGCTTCTGCCCGTGCACAGGACAAGGCCGTGGCAGAGCCGGTCAGCCGGCTGCTGGAGAGCACCCTCAGGAGCAGCCACCTGCCCTGCAAGACGGGGGCGCTGCACGGCGTGCTCTACGTGCTGGAGTGCGACCTCCTGGACGACACCGCCAAGCAGCTCATCCCGGTCGTCTGCGACCACCTCCTCTCCAGCCTGCGAGGCGCGGCCCAGTGAGTGGGGGCCGGGCGGGCTCGTGTGCGTGTGGGTGTCAGACCCGGGCAGACCGCGAGTGGGTACCCTTCTCACGGGGACAGTGGCAGGGGTCGCAGACCTGGGGATCCCACCCACGTCGGCTGGCCGCAGACGCCTGTGTGGCTGAGCACGGCTGCTGTCTGGCATCCCCAGCTGCGTGAACGTCCACAGCCAGCAGCATGTGCTGGTGATGTGCGCCACCGCCTTCTACCTGGTCGAGAACTACCCACTGGACGTGGGGCCCGAGTTTTCCGCGTCCATCATACAGGTGTGCGGCCAGCCTCTCCCCGGGGTGGGGCCGCTGGGGGGGCCGGTCTGGGGCAGGGGCCCGGCGGCAGGCGCCTCAGACGGCGCTCTGGCTGGGGCGTCACCCTTCCCCTGCAGATGTGCGGGGTGATGCTGTCCGGGAGCGAGGAGTCCACCCCGTCCACCGTCTACCACTGCGTCCTGCGGGGCCTGGAGCGCCTCCTGCTGTCCGAGCAGCTCTCCCGGCTGGACGCCGAGTCCCTGGCCAAGCTCAGCGTGGACAGGGTGCACGTGCACAGCCCGCACCGGGCCATGGCCGCCCTGGGCCTGATGCTCACCTGCATGTACACAGGTGAGCAGGGGCCAGGGCTGGGGCACGCATTGCAGGCCCCGCGGCTCTGAGGACGTTCAGGCCTAGCGCCAGGCCGCAGCGCTGTGCTGGAGGCAGGCCTGCCTGGGCAGCGGGTCTGAGGGCGGGCCACTGCGCCCTGGGAGCTGCCGGGGCTCCCTCGCCTGCTTCCAGATCCCCTCACGGCACCCCTGAACTGCTGGGTGAGCTCGGGGCTGTCTCCACGGGTCACCCATCTGTCAGACCCCACAGCAGCTCCGCACTGTCTGTTTCAGGGAAGGAGAAGGCCAGTCCGGGCCGGACCTCCGAGCCCAGCCCTGCCACCCCCGACAGTGAGTCCGTGATCGTGGCCATGGAGCGCGTGTCCGTGCTTTTCGACAGGTAAGGAGGGGCGCCCGCCGCTGCCCCGAGCTGCAGGTAGCAGCTGCTTTCCTGAGAGGGCGTCTGCTGTCCTCTCAGCCACTGCTGTCTCTCCTGCTCACGTCCTGGCTGAGCACGTCCTGGCCCAGGGGGCCCTGTGGGAGAGGGCGCTTCTTGGACACCGGCACTCAGGACAGCGGGGTTGACCGGCTCCCGGGCCGCCTGCTGCCCGCCCACCTGCCCCGAAGGCGGGGCAGCACTCGGCGGTGTGAGTGTCCAAGGGGCACGTCAGTGAGACCGAGGTGGGCTGGGCTCGGGGCCCTGAGCAATGACGAGAATGCCTGTCAGACACAGCCGCCTCTGGGCACGGGAGCCCGTGGTCCCTGCAGCTCACACGGTCACCCTCCGGGTCGCAGGGCAGCACCGCCTCGGAACAACTTCAGGAGGCGTGTGTGGTGGACCCAGGACGCGCCAGCCAGCTGGCACCCGCCCTCTGAGGGGGCTAAGCCCCGCCTCCCTGGGCCGTGTGCTGGTGGCAGGGCCTGCCCCACTTGCCAGTTCTGGAAAGTGGGCGGTGAGCCCCCACGAGCTTTTCCTGCCTGACGGACCCGAGTGTTGCCCATCAGTCCAGAGGACGTGATGGGTGTGGCTTTGGGGAGGCCGGCTCTGCCCTACGGGGCGTCACTCCGTGGGTCAGTGGGACTCCATTTCGATTTTCACGGGAGCGTGCAGAGCCAGACACACCGATCCGCTCTGGGCAGACGGGGTGTTCCGGGAGGCTGTGCCACACCGTCCGTGTCCTCGTTCGAGAGGGCGCATGCTGTCGGCGCTCCCGCTCCACCGGTGCTGGGGAGGCCCCAGGGCCGCCGGCGGGACGCTGTCCTTGTGGGCGTCCACTGCAGTGCGGCCCAGAGGCACGGTCCAGCAGGCGCAGCGCGGGCGCTTAGCCGGCCGCTCTGGGCGGGGACTCCGGCGGGCGGAAGAGCTGCGCGCCGGGTGCGCAGGCAGCGGCCGGGGCGTGGGGCGCCTGGAAGGAGGCGGGGCCTTGGGTGCGCGCAGGTCTCTGTGAGCGCTGCCGGCACGGAGGGCTGAGCGCCAGTGTCCAGTGCGGTGCCGCTGGGGTGCAGGCTGCGGGGGTGTCAGGAGGCGGGGGGGGGGCGCGGGCAGAGAGGTCGGGTGAGGGGAAAGCCCCCGACGCCAGTGCTGCGGCCTCGGAACGTGGGGCGAGGGGCGGGGGGCCCTGACATAGCCCCTCCTCGCAGGATCAGGAAAGGCTTTCCCTGCGAAGCCCGCGTCGTGGCGCGGATCCTCCCGCAGTTCTTGGATGACTTCTTCCCGCCCCAAGACGTCATGAACAAAGTCATCGGGGAGTTTCTGTCCAACCAGCAGCCCTACCCGCAGTTCATGGCCACTGTGGTGTACCAGGTGAGGGGCGGGGCCAGGGCGGGGCATGCGGAGCCGGGGTCTGCGGGGGGTGTGGGTGGGCTGTGCTGCCCCCGGCCCCGCCCCCTCACGCACAGCCCTCCCCCAGGTGTTCCAGACCCTGCACAGCACGGGGCAGTCCTCCATGGTCCGGGACTGGGTCATGCTGTCCCTCTCCAACTTCACGCAGAGGGCCCCGGTCGCCATGGCCGTGTGGAGCCTCTCCTGCTTCTTCGTCAGCGCGTCCACCAGCCCGTGGGTCTCGGCGGTGTATCCTTCCCGGGGGCCCTGGGCGGGGCGGGGCTGGGGTGGCTGGGGGCGGGGCCCTGCGGTCCCCGCTCCCGCCCCCGCGCTGCTCTTGAGGGGGCATTTCTGTTAAGCCCCGAGGGAGTGGAGCGTTGGTGAGGACACGGAAAGCAGCACACTCACTGCACAGACCGGGAAGGGCCGGGGTGGTGACGGGGCGGAGGTGCCCGCAGACCCTCTGGTGCACTGCCGGGCTCTGCAGCCGGCTGCTGCTGCTGCTGCTCCTCGTCCCCTCGGGCAAGGGCTCAAGTCAAGATCCCGTTCCCACCCCAGGAGTGCTGGCTGCTGAGAGGGGGAGTTCCCCAGAGCCTCTGAGCAGAGGGCTGCCCTGGTGTGCCTGGCGGCCTGGGCAGGGCAGCCGCCCGTCTGCCCTCAGTCTGCGGGCGCAGGGGGAGGAGGAGTGTCGGTCTCCAGTGCCTGCGTGTGGGGAGCCAGGCCGGCTGAGTGCTGCCCAGGGGAACGGCCTCCCTGGCCCGCCCCACCCTGCCCTGCCCCTCCATGGGCCTGTGTGGGCCCCCCCGCACCTGCAGCCTTGTTCCTTGACACCTCCACAGCCTCCCCCACGTCATCAGCAGGATGGGCAGGCTGGAGCAGGTGGACGTTAACCTCTTCTGCCTGGTGGCCACGGACTTCTACAGACACCAGATTGAGGAGGAGTTGGACCGCCGGGCCTTCCAGTCTGTGTTCGAGGTGGTGGCCTCGCCAGGAACCCCGTACCAGCGGCTGCTGACCTGTTTGCAGAACGTCCACAAGGTGGCCTCGTGCTGAGTTCCCGGGGACACCAGACAGGGTCGGGCTCAGGACCCGGCAGCCGTGTTCCCGCAGGGTGGCCGCACAGGGTGCGAGGCAGTTGCGGGCAGGCCGAGCCCCAGTCCTCACGGGAGGCCCAGGCAGCGGCGCAGCCGGCCCTTCCGTGGAGCTGGTGTCGATGCCAGTGAGCCTGCACCTTCCTGCAGCGGCCCACCTGCCCGTGGGGCCCGGTGCAGCTGCTCCCGGTCCAGGACACCCTGCAGGGGGACCGCCGCCTCGCCACCTCGAGGCACCGCTCCTGGCCGGGTGCACGGGGGCAGGGAGCACGGGCCCAGCGCCACACTCCCCTCCTGGTTTCTTCTCAGGACTTAAAGCTTAATTATATCAGTAAAGAGATTAATTTTAAGGTATTTTCCCATGCCCGTGTGACGTCTGTGCAGCCCCGCAGCCCCGAGGGAGCGAATGCTGAGCTCCCCTCTCCTCATGCCACTCCCTCTGCCTAGCGGCTCCCGACACCCGACTCCTCATCACACAGCGACATTCCGTGGCACACTCCCCCCATCCCTCCATTCTCGTGCTGTCGCCTCGACGGGAATGCGGCACCGGTTCCGGCACGGACGGCTGCCCAGACCCTGCATGCGGTCCCACTCAGGGCCTGCAGTGGCCTGCTCAGGCCCCTCTCCTTGGGGCGCCGCCAGGAAAGGGAGGGCGGTCTCCTGGGCCGTGCGCTGACCAAGGCCGGCCACCTGGTTGTGAGTGGCCTCTGTTGTGCCCAGAGCCACCGGCCCTGACATCTTGAGGCACCTGTCCCCAGCTGGCTCTGGGCTGCCATCTGCCCAGGGACCTACTTCCCACAGGGCCTCTCTTGCATGTGGGGGCCCAGACCTGTGGGTGGCTCCTCCGGGCAAGAGCAAACTCGGCATCTGAGCACCTGTCGGAGGCAGACCTCAGTGCCGCCTCAGCCACTCGGCCTGCGCGCCAGGCTGCCTCCCAGCTCGGGAGAGCCGTTCACCCCTGGGTGGCAGGGGCTCCACCTATAGGGCAGGGAGAGACAGGGCCGTGCAGCGGCTGGCCAGCCCCTGGCCCCTCCGACTGTGGCCTCTACCCAGGCCCGGGTCCTGGGCCAGCTATCTGTTTCAGGCTCCAAGGAGTCAAAGTACTCATGCAGACGGGGCCTCGGGAGCCCGGTGGGCCTTGGCCCGGGGCTCAGATGGGCTGCAGGGGGAGCTCTGCCTGCTCGGCACCCCTGCCCCCAGAGGTAGGCTGGCCTTTGGTCAGGAGCTGCGGTGCCGGCGGGGCTGGAGGGCCCCACGTGGGAAGTGGGGTGATTGTGAAACCCTGGGCATCTGCAGAGGGGACTTGGGGCAGGGTTCCTGGCGTCTCGCTGCTCTCTGGGCTGCACAGGGCTCCCCCCACTCTGGCTCGCTGCCCCCACCCCGGAGCTGCTCCCCCTTCCTGCCTCCCTGCAGGCCTTTGCCCGTGGCTGACGCGCTCCCGGGGAGGCTGTGGCCTGTCCGCAGAGCAGCCTCAGGTTTCCCGGTGGTCCCAGCAGAGCCCTGGCCGGGGTGGGTGCGGCGGGGGAATGGGCCGGGCATGGGAGAAAGGCCTCCCACCTCGCCCCCATGGCCTCCCGTCCCCCCTCCTGGCTTTTTCCTAGAGAACCCACCAGAGTGTTCGTGGCCCTGGGTTCCAGCGGCTCTGAGGCTGTTCGGCCCTGGCCGCCGGTGTCCCTGGCGAGGCATCTCACCGGAAACACCGTGAGAAGGAACAAGGAATGCTGTGCTGCAGACCTGGGGCCACCCCTCGGGGCTCCCCCCCCAGCCTCCCGGGGGTTTCCGTGGCCACCTCTCATTTATGGCCTGCGCCACGGCCCCAGCCCCGGGGACAGCTGTGCGCCCATGAGCAGCGTTGCTGCCGTACGAGAGCACATGCAGCGTGTGTCTGCAGAGGCACGTGTGTCTTTGGGCACGGACGTCCAGGGCCTGTTGGAGCGGCCCTGTCGGTTCCCCGTGGGGCCTCCACTGGAGCCCTCTGCGTGTGGGGCGCCTGGGACCCAGTGGGGGGCAGGTGTTCATCACACCCCCTGGGAAAGGGGTCCGCCTCGTCAGCTCTGCAGAAGGGTTGGGACCTGAGGTTTGCGGGAGTCTGCGGAAGGCAGCGGTCATGCCTCGCTGGGAACGTCATTCCGTCGATTGTCAGGTTCGTCGGGGTCGTGCTATGTCCCTGCTGTGCAGCCAGGACACAGGTGAATGGCCAGGGCAGGCTCCTCCGGCTAGGCAGGGAAGCGCGTCTCCTCGGAGACGTGCCACTGTCCCTGCCGAGTGTGGGCAGGCGGCCTTTCCCGCCGCCCAGCGCCCTTCGCTGCCGCTCCCTCCCCCGCTGCCAGCAGCAGTGGCCTTCTGGGAGCTACAAATGACGCTGAACCGCCTCCGGGCACTGAGTGCGGCACCAGCAGGCTCTGCACCCTAAAGCGCCCCCCACACACATCCTGCTGGGTTCGTCCGAGCTCTCGGGGGCGGGGGTATGGGGGGGCAGCCCCTGCTGTGGGGCAGGTGCAGGTGGGGGCCCTGCTGTCGGCCAGCGGGTCGCACTCTGAGTAGCAGGGAGAGCTGGGCCGTGGGCCACTATGGGTTTGGCGCGCTCTGGTCTGGAGGGTGGAACAAGTGTCCTTCCCAGCCTGTGTTCTCACTCGGACCTACAGCCGGCCATCTGCAATGAGGGCCCGGAACTGGCTGCTGGCCTGGGGAGACCAGTCGTTCTGTCAGAGAGGGGCCCGGGCGGCCTCCAAGGCCGGGACCGCCCTGCACTGCCCCTGGGCTGTGGCCCGCGTTCAGCAGGGAGGGGCCTGCACTGTTGGGGTCCTCCTCCCCCCAGTGCTTCCGTGAGCACCCGGCCCTGGACTCCGCAGCACAGCCCAGCTGCGGACTCCGACCCGACAGGCTCTCGTGGGCTCCCCCCCCCCCCCCCCCGCAGTGGTCTCGCCCTGCGCAGGGCGGGGCTGGGATGGGCTCGCCTGGAGCTCGGCCCAGACCTGACCGTCCGCTTCCGAAGGAGGCAGGGAGAACTGACCTGAGACGTGCGTTCAAGTGTTTTGTGCTGCCGCACACACTGTTCGTCTGAATTAAAGGAGACGTTAAACCCTGTGCTGTGCAAGGCCTGCTTTGTTTCTGGAGAGCCTGGGCCGTGCGGGGGGAGCAGAGGCCGCTGCCGTGCCGCCCGCGCCCTGGCCCTCGGAGGAGGCCCTGCGTTGGGTCGGGGGGTTGGAGGGACGTGGCCCATAGACCCCAGCATGGTGGTCCTTCTGCTCAGCAGACGGCTGCTGCTGCCCACTGGCCACATGAGATGGTGCAGTTATACACGGCCAGCTTCCACGTTGGCCCAGGGCCCTGGAGGGACAGCAGGTGCTGGGGCCGTGGCCTGCTTTCCTGCCCGCCGCCCCACCCCTGGGCACCTGTGCTCCTGGGCTGTGCTGCGTGGCCACTGGAGCTGATGGCTCCTTCCCACCCAGAACGGCAGCTGCGCCCCGATCTCCACAGAAGCACGTGCCCTTGGCACTGGCGGGCGGCCCCGGGTGCCTGGGCACAGGAGTTCACACCCACCCTGCACAGAAAGCCCTGGGCCGGGAGCTGTCCCTTCCCAGCAGGTGCCCGGGAAGTGTCGGCTGGCGTCCCACCAGTCGCAGTCCGGTGCGGGTGGCCCTCCCAGGCCCTTGGCAGGGCAGTCCCAATTTGCCCTTACAGTGGGTGCCTGGACAGATGGCGGAGCCTGGGCCCGGCCTCAGGGCACCTGAGATTTTCTGGTGGCTCCGTGTCCCCACCCCCATGAGGCACAGGGACAGTGAAAGCATCGGCTGCCCAAGCTCGGCGAATAGGCCATGTGGCCAAAAGTTCTCAACTCAGTTGCTCTGAGCATTCGATGGGGGTGACCACCTCCCAAGTTCATCATCTCTGCGACACAGTAACTCCAGGGCCTGTGGCCTCACCCTTCAGAGGTGCCGAAGCTCCACCCACTCCCTGGGCCAAGCCCGGACAGCTGACCCCAGCTGGCACCCCTGCTATTCCCAAAAAGAGCCCCACATGTCCTGGGAAGCAGCGGCTGATCCCCTGGTGGGTGGGGGCTTGTCTGCAGCAAGCTGCTGCCCCGTCAGTCACCGTGGCAAAGGGAATGACCCTCTTCTTGGGAAGCCCCTGTTCCTGCCCCAGCCCCCGGAGCCCCCCTGTGTGTGGAATGTGCGCCAGGCCTGGCCTCCACACGGCCCTCGACAGCCAGGTGGGCCCCCTGCACAAGGTGGGGGCCAGGGCCCCAGGGGCGCAGTGTTCGGCTGTTTCATGGAGCCGCCCAGACTTGGGACGCCGCAAGCACCCCCTGTGGTTTCCAAGAGCTTCCCAGGCTCTGCAGCCCAGCCCCGCCTCCAGTTGGACAGCTTGCACACTGCCCTCCAGAGCAGGACAGCCAGGGTCCACCCTGATGGCCACCTCTTGTCGCAGCCACCCCTCTGGGGGCTCTGAGGTTCCCAGGCCTTCCCCGAACATGGGCGTGCAGGAAGACCAGCCAGACCGCCACTTGCCCTGGCCCAGGGGACGCTTGGGGCCAGGGTTGGGGCCTGCCCATGGGGTGGAGGGCCAGAGGTGAGGGTCTGGGCCCCTGACACACCCAGGGGAAGGGTAGTGGTGCCAGCACAGCACCCCCATGGCCCCCTGCCACCCCCACCCAGCCGGGACTCGCCCCCACACCCCTGCGTTTCCCCGTCTTTGTCCATGCTTCCCCGCCCCCTGCAACAGGCCCGAGGCACTGCTGCCTGAGACCCCTCCAGCTGCTGCTCCCTGCCGGGGGCTCCCATGTCGGCCCACCGGGTGCTACGTCCCACACAGACTGGGCTGAGCGTTGGTCTGTGAGGAGACCGGGCCTCCCACCGTGGCCTGACTGCCCCTTCTCCCTGCAGGCGCAGCCAGACACCCAGCCCCCGGCCCTCAGCCCCCTCCTGCAGAGAGGAAGGGTCCCAGCAGGCCACGCAGCTGTGCCAACCTACGGAGTCCCACCCCAGCCCAGAACAGACAGGCCCCCCAGCTCCTTCATTCCCTTGGGGGCTCAGCATGAATGCTCTGTTTCCGGATCCCAGGGGTCCCCCTGTCCAGGGCTTCCAGAGGAGACAGTTGGACTCCCCTGGACATGCAAGTGGAGGATGCCCTGGGTGCCAGTGCCCCGAGCATGGCAGTGATGCGCCCCAGGCCATTGCCCCTGGAGACACTGGGATGGACAATCCTGGTGTCAGCCCAGACCAGGATTCTGGGGCAGCAGTGTGTCCTGACGGCCACCTGCCAGCCCCAGCCAGAGCTCTGAGGCCATGCTCCGTGCCTGGGCCCCCGCCCCCTGTGCTGCGAGGCAACCCTGCCCGGCTGTGGTGCCAACTCCGGGGCCCCTGGCGCAGATCCCCTCATGCACCTGAGGAGGGGCTGCCAGTTGTCGCTCTGCAGACACTGCTGAGTGCAGGCCGGCACCTGGGCCCCAAGGAGGGCCATGCCGTGAGCCCCCTGGGCGGTGCTGCAGGGCCAGGTGGGGGCACCCCCAGGTCGCCAGAGACCCCTGAGGCCCAGGGAGGATGGGGCTCTCCTGGGAGCCGGTGGCTGGACCAGGCGTCTACTGAGGACCCTGCTCTGAGACCCCACACGTAGCCTGGCCACCCTGCCCCACTGCCCCTCCCGCCGTGACTGCAGGGTGGGGGGTGGCCCAGTGGCAGCCCACCCTCGGCGCCTGGGGACCTAAGGCCACTCCAGCCCCCTGAGGGTGCAAGGCAGGGTCCCTGGGGCAGCTTGGGGCACCGCCTGGCCATTGGGCCTGTCTAGCAGGTGTGATGGGCTCTTGCTGATTGGCCACGTGCTTTTACCTCTTACAGTCTGAGTGGTGATGCCTTTCGGCTGCACGTTCTCCCTGACACCCCCACAGGCTCCCCTGCCCTGGCCTCCTGCCTGTGGCTGCCTGGAGGGGACCTTGGCCCTCCAGCCCCCGCACTGGGCAGGCCCACCCGGGGCCTGTGGTCACCACCCAGTGCGGTCTGTCTCACTGTGCCCCTACCCCCACCCCGCAGTGCTGGGGCCCATGTCCATGTCCCTGGCCCTCGGGGCGTCAGGATGAGGCTACATCAGGGTGCCGAGCAGAGGGGTCCAGGCTGAGGCGGGGCTGTCCAGGGCGGGGGGACACACCCCGCACCCGCTCCCAGCTGCCATCCGGCCTCAGGAAGGTCCCGGCTGCTCGGCCCACACTGTATCACCCAGACCAGCCGACAGGGCCCCCTGCAGGGAGGGAGATGGGCACACCCAGGGGGCAGAGCTGGTGCGCGCGGGGCATCCCCGCATCTGTAGTCCTGCTGGAAAGCGTGAGCATGGTGCCCGGGGACCCTGCACGTGTGCGGGGGCAGGGGAGCCCTGGCACGACCCGAGGGGGCCTGTTCCTGGCTCCCTCCAGTCCCTGGAGTCTCTGCCCCTCCCCGCTCTGCCTGTCCTCTCGGCGCTCCCAGCCCCCTCCCCGTCAGCCCCCATCGCCTTGTCTGGGCCCGCCCCCACCCCCCTTCTTGGGCTTTCCCAGGGGTCCCTGGCCTGCCCGCCTGCGTGAGCTGGGACCAGGCTGAGGAGGGGCTGTGACCTGGACCCCCTCTCAGAGGCCGGGGCGGCCTGGCCCAGCGTAGGCGCCCAGCTCCACGTGGCCTCGGCCATCGAGGCCTGGTGGCGGAGCTGGGGCCGCAGTGGGGCCAGGAGCCTGGCCCGCCCGCCGCAATATTGATGGCCCGTCACAGTGGCCCTGATTCCTGCGCTTTCAGTTAAAAGGTTTCTGTTGTTGTAGCTTATGCAGTTGCTCCGTTGCTATGGAAACGTGACATCAAAATGACGTTTCCCGTTTAAAAGCTTTTAACTAAATTCCTGCCTGTCAGATGTAGGCCCCATTTTGAGTGCGGAGCTGCCTGCCCAGAGCGGGGCTCCCGTGCACAGCGTGCACGCGGGCCCTGGACCGCCCGAGCCCGCGCCCTCCGCCCCGCAGGCGCCCCCGGCATGGCCGCGGCCGAGGCGCCCGTCCGCCTCGCGTGCCCGCCGACGGAGAAGCACCGGCGGGCCCGCAACTGGACGGACGCGGAGATGCGCGGCCTGCTGCGGGTCTGGGAGGAGTTCTTCGAGGAGCTCAGGCAGACCAAGCGCAACGCGCGGGTGTACGAGAAGATGGCCGGCAGGCTGCTGGAGATGACGGGCGAGCGCCGGCTGGGCGAGGAGATCAAGATCAAGATCACCAACATGACCTTCCAGTACAGGTGGGCCGCGCCCGCCGCCGCGCCCGCACGGGGCCCAGGGCACTGCCCTTGAGGAGCGGGTGGCGTCCGGGCTCACTGGGCACAACAGGGTGGACACCGACCACGGGCGCAGACTCCGGCGGGAAAGTGAGGAGAGCGGGGCCCAGGGGGGCACAGCTGGGACGGGTCCCAGCTCTCCCCGCCTCTGCCAGTGCCGCCCAGGGCCCCGTCAGCCCTGCCCCTGGGCCCGCAAGCGGCCGCCCCTGGGCCTGCACACCCCGACCCAGCCGGGCACGCCTGGCTCTGCACAGCAGGGTGGCGGGATGCCGCTGAGCAGACCAGGAAAGTGAGGCCCGAGGCGGGAAGAGGCAGCCTTGAGGCCCAGCTGCGGCTGGCAGTGCCTCCAGGGCACAGCTGTGCTCCCTCAGCGCCGGGTGGGCAGGGGCTGCGTCCCCGGCTCCCGCCGCTCAGCACAGCTCGGCCTCTGGTCTCATCATCACCCTGAAGGCCCGCGGGTCCCAGGGGTGGGGCTCGGCTCCACTCCTGCAGGTGGTCTGTGGGCCAGGGCCGCTCCAGGAGACAAGGGTGCAGCCTGGGGCGGGGGTCGCAGTTTCCGGAGCAGCCGTGCCCTGTGGCCCCTCGCAGCACCCGTCCCCTCGGCGAGAAACTGAGGCCCAGAGCAGGAGAGGGACGTGCCCGGCCTGGCCCCGTCGCCTGCAGTCCTCCCTTAGTTTCTCTCAGTTGTTCTTTGCATATGGAGGGCGTGGGGCGGGATGAGGAGGCCTGAGGGACATTGGCTCCGTGGCCCAGGGCTCGCTGGAACTTGGGGCCACCCCTGCTGGGGGCAGGCCTTTCCTCGTTCCCCCACGCGGTGGGCTGGCTGGTGTGGGGCCCCAGAGAGGCACCCGGCGGAGGCTGGCTGTGACCCCACATCTGCGCATCCATCCGGAGTGGCAGATGGCGGGGACGACCAAGCGGCGTGCTCTGCCACACATGCCCTGGCCCACTCGGGGCAGGGACCGGCGGGGCGCAGGCTAGGGCCGGGCCTGGGGGAGACCCGGACCTCAGGAAGCCCGTCGTCTGACAGGAAAGAGAGGCCCCCTCGCCCTACCCAGCTGCCTTGTGGCCTCTTTCCTGGCCTGGCTGGGGCCGCCCAGCTTCCAGGCAGCCCCACCCCTCACCCCTCACCTCCAGAGGACGGCTAAGGCCTGGGGCCTCCCTGTGTGCAGGGAGAGCAGGACGCAGGGCTTGGGTGGCACTCGGGCCCATGGTGGGCAGAGCTGGGCTGTGTAGACCCTCAGCCTGAGGTCTGAGTGGGGGGGACAGGTGGTGTGAGCGGCAGCCCCCCCACTGTCCCCTGGCACCTCAGCCAATGCGCTCTCCGACGGCTCCTTGCCAGGCCCCAGGCGTTGTCTCATTAACCCAGCCTACAGCCGGGGGAGGATCCCACTTCGATCATCCCTGTTTTACTGACGGGAACGTGGAGGCCCAGAGAGGTTAAGGAACCTGCCCAAGGCCACACAGCGAAGTGGTGGGCATGAGAGACAGAGTCGGACCGGAGCGGCTGCACACTGGAGCCGGTGCCCCTGACCCCCGTAGCTCCCTCTCCCGGACACGGCCTACTCGGGAACGCATGCTCGCCGTGCCGCGGTGTTTCACGTCTGTGCCTGTGCACCGCAGTGTGCTGCACCCCCGTGTGCATCACATGTTCTGTTGCCCTGTGGCGCCCTGCCCTGGCCGCTGGCCCCCCAAAGGAGCAGTCCTCGTTCTGTGTAGGGAGCGCAGATGCCACGTGTGGCGAGCAGAGCCCCAGTCGGGGTTGGCCCGAGGTCACGGCCTCGTTCACGCTGGGGCTTTTAACGTCCAAAGCCGAGGCCCCAAGTCTCGACCTTTCTAAGTCCAGGGTCACCTGGCCCTGGAGCTGGCCGGCTTTTCTGGGGAGGCCCCTCTGCCTGAGAGCGGCCGCCGCCCACGCCGCGTGGCCCCCGGGGCCCGGGGCCGCAGTGCCCCCGCGGGGCTGGACGGGCGGGCGGGAGAGGTCTGTGTCTCACCCTTGGCTCTTGTGTCTCGTTGCAGGAAATTAAAATGCATGACAGATAGCGAGTCCGTCCCACCCGACTGGCCCTATTACCTAGCCATTGATAGGATTCTGGCCAAGGTCCCCGAGTCCTGTGACGGCCAGCTGCCGGACGGCCAGCAGCCGGGGCCCTCCGCGTCCCAGACCGAGGAGTCCCTGTCGCCGTCGGCTAAGTCCACCCCTCTGTACTTACCGTATAACCAGTGCTCCTACGAAGGCGGCCTCCAGGACGGACGCTCCTCCAGCTCCTCCAGCTTACTGTCCCTTAAGTTCAGGTAGTGTGTCCCCTCCCCCGCCGCCGCTGGCAGAGGGGCTTTGGGCGGCCAGGGCGCTGCCCCACCCGCGCCGTGCCTGGCCGTGCCTGGCTGGCGAGCAAGCCCGGGGGCAGGGAGGCCTCGGCGGGGGGCTGTACAGGAAGGCGGGCGCACAGTCCCGGCCCCAAACTGGCTCTGTCTCCTGCCGCACCACTTGGAGCTGTGTGGAAGGTTCTTGACCTCTCTGGGCCTCGGTCCCCCTCTGTAAGGGGTGGGGCATGTCAGTAGCTTCTCCAAGCATGGCCGGGAGTGTTGGGGGGCACAGGCCCAGGCAGGGGGCCCCCATACCCCCCTGGGCACCTGCCCCGCCTGCCCGTCGGCTTCTGCTTCTGGGTTCCCCCTTACCCCCCAGCAGACACCACCCTAGGTCCCTCTTCCTTGCCTTTGCCAACCCAGCCCGCCCTCTCGCTGCCAGGGTGGGTGTGGGACTTCAGAGTGGTCCCAGGACCCAGTTGTACGGGTGCCTGTCCCCTCTCTGTCTGTCATGTGCCTCCTGCCTGGGACCCTGCCCTCAGGCTGACCACAGACAGGCACTCAGGGAGCCGGGGGCACCGGGACAGGGAGCATCCGGGGTGGGTTTTCTGGGGTGAGTAGGAGTTGGCCGACGAGCAGCGAGAACAGGAGGTGTGCACTTGAGCCATGGCCCTGCCCCTCCCCTGGACCCCAGTTTTCAAGTCTGTTAGGCGGAGTGGGTGAGGGAGGCATCTCTGGGGAGATCCCTTCAATTCTGACACCCCTGGTGTCGGGACTGCTGTTTGGTGGCCCAGTGCAACTTCCCTGGAGGGGATTTCTCAGCCGAGCCCCCAGACACAAACACCTTCTTGGACAGCCAGACCGTGTGACCAGGGCAGCCTGCCATCCCTGCCCGCTGCTCCTGTGGGCCCCGCCCAGGCCCCAGACTCACAGCGGCCCCGGTGTGGCCCCTGGGCTGGAGTAGGGGACCGAGAGCCCTGCTTTTCCCCCCCTGGGGGTGGCTGGGTCACTACTCAGAAGCAGGGGACAGGCAGGGCCTTGGGGTCTGGTGGGATGGAGCAGCTCCCTGCCCACCAGTGGGGGTCGGTTCAGCCAGGGGTGCCCACAGCCCCACAGCAGAGAGCCCCGGGGAGGGCCACGGCCAGGGCTGACTTCACTTCCTGTCCACTGGGGTTTCTGGTCCTGGCGTGGGACACCAGGCCTCCACGGTCCCCACCCCCACCCCCGTGCCTGTCCTCCTGCCTTCCCACTTCCACTTCTAGGCAGCTGGGAAAGGAAGGGGCCCAGGACCCAGGCCCTTTTTTCCTGGGACCTCAGTTTCCCCACCTTCCCAAGGCCAGCTGGGACTGGTGGTCCCTGGCTTTGTGGGGGAGCCACGGCGCCCAGCACCTGTCCCACCCAGGGATGCCTGAGCCCCCCACGGGCCCGAGATGCCCTGCCCGCCCAGCCCAGTGCTTTTGGGGTGTCCCCACCCCCCAGACCAAGGGCGTTTGGGTCCCTCTCACTGTCCGGCCACTGGGTGCTGAGCGGGCAGCTGAGCTCCCAGGGCCTCCGTGTCCTATTGGTGCAGCGGGGTCGCTGGAGGGTCGGGGGGCCCTGGGGCCCGGGTTCTGTGGCAGCCGCTCACGCGCTGTCGCCATCCCCAGGTCGGAGGCGCGGCCGGCGAAGAAGCGCAAGGTGCGGAGCGGCCACCTGCAGAAGAGGAAGCTGCGGCTGCTGGAGGCCATGCTGGAGGAGCAGCGGCGGCTGGGCCGCGCCGTGGAGGAGACGTGCCGGGAGGCGCGCCGCGTGCTGGACCAGCAGAGCCTGCTGCAGGTGCAGAGCCTGCAGCTGCAGGAGCGCATGATGAGCCTGCTGGAGAGGCTGGTCGCCAAGGCCAGCGGCTAGGCCCCGCCCCCCAGCGCGGAGCCCTCCTCGGACCCCGCCAGGGCCGCCCGGGGGCTCCCCGTGAGAACTGCCGAGTCCACTCTCCAGCACGGTCACCGTGGGTGACGCTGGAAGTGGCGTTTGATGCCGTCTGTGTGACTCTTCCTTCCCCCGGGGGGGAATCCCTCACCAGAGCCCCCCGCCCCGCCCAGGACAGCCTCTGACGCGAGGGGGCAGGCCGCCGCCACTCCCTCAGCGTGCAGCCTAATAAAGGTGACGACAGCTGCCCGGTGCCTCTGGTTCACTCTCCGCGGCCGCACCTCCGAGACAGGCCGTCCTGGGAGCTTACGCCCCAGGGAGAGACCAGACTCAGAATGGGCTGCGACCAGAGGAGGGGTGCCAGACTCAGAGCTGGGGAGAGCTGGCCTTACCACCCCTGCCCCTCAGCTGGCTGGCCGGCCGGAAGATCTTTCTAGAAGCCCCTCGGCCCCTCTGGCCTTTGGTCCCCATTTACAGAGGAGGCTGGGCACAGGAGTGTCTTGGTGTGGGTCTAACACGTGCCACCCGCAGAGCAGGACTGGGGTGACACGGTGGGTTAGTGGCGGCAATGCGGTCTGACTTCCGGTCCGGAGAAGCTGCTCTGGCTGTGCCGGGCCGGCTGGGGGTGGGGGACGGGGCAGGGATGGGGGGCCTGCGGGCGGCTGCCACGGCCTCCCCGGGGCCCTGAGGTCCGCTGGGCAGAGGCCCCCGGGACGTGAGGCGAGGCGCAGAGCTGTGGGGAGGACCCTACGCACCGCGGCCCTGGACGCACGGCCTGGGCTTAGGGGCTGGAGGCAGAGGTGTGTCTGCCCTCGCGGTGGGCGTCCCCACCCAGGCCCCTTCCGGCTGCCGCGCGACCCGCCTGAGCCGCAGTGGGAAGCGACGCCCAGCGGCTGCAGCTCTGCGCTGTGAGGGCCGAAGACCCGAGTTTGGGGCACTGGCCCAGCGGACCTCCGGCCCAGGTGTGCGCCTGCCCGCCTGGGACACAACGCCTGGGGGAGTCGTGGCTGAGCCGGTACGGGGGGGGGGGCCTCCGAGGCTGCTGGCCCTGCCCTGCGTGTGGCCTGGCTGGGTGCTGAGGCCCCGGCGCACCCCCCCCGCCCCAGAGGTGGCACCGAGGGTCTCAGTTGAGCAGCGGTTTCCACGTAAACGCTCTGCGTCCCTGGAACGGTGGCTGTGGTCATCGGGCTTATGTAGCGTTTTCTCATTGTACTCGGAGGTCATTGTTCTGCTTCCTTCCCACCCCTGCCCCTCCCCCACCAGTGTTTGGGGGTGGCGCCTGCCGCGTCCTCGGTGAACGGCTCTGCCCGTCCCGCCTGGCGCTGGAGCAGCCGCGCGGCCAGGCCCTCGCCCTCCGTGACCGTGTGTGGAACAGCCTTCCCGTCCCTTCGAGGTGTCTGGCCCGTGAAGCGGGAAGTGTGGCTCTCTCCGTGAACCCTGTGGTGTTGCACTTACCGAGACGGAAGACACAGTCTGACAGGAGGTGCGTGAGGACGTGAAAGTGGGCTGTGTTTTCAGAGAATATCTTTGTAAATCCACGAAGAGGGGGAGCCCCTGGGGCCCCTCACACGTGTCAAGCGTGTGAGTGGAAAACGCTTCCTTTGCGGCCGTGGGCACGAACTGTAGGCCGGCCACCTGGGGAGCTGCAGCCACGCAGGAGCAGGGCCCAGGCGAAGGGTGCCGTTCGGGCGCACGGAAAAGCCCAGAACCCCTGCCCGTGGGGAAGCGTGGCACACTCCTGGAAGCTCCCAGATAAAGTGCCCGCGCTTATTACCGCCGTCCCAGCAGCACGCTGGGCGTTCAGTTTGGTTTGACAGGGACACACTTACTTTAAACTCACGCGAAAGGAGCGGTCTGCTGAAGTCACGGAAGGCCTGCGCAGCCCCAGGGAGCGGCCGGGAAACGCAGAACGACCCGGGCGGGAGCCCCCCTCAGGAGGCCGGTGCGCCAGCTGTCAGCATCCACGCGGGAAGAGTGTCAGGAGGTGGAACCTGAGGCACCGGCGGTGACGTCACCAACACGACCACCCTCGAGACTCCCAGACTGCCACCCCGGTCTCAGTGCGAAAGAACGCTCCCTCGTTTCCGAGTGACGCAAGCCCGTTCCGTGTTAACGTCAGTGACGCACGGTCCCGGCGGGAAGAGCCCGTCACGCTCCTGTGGCCCTGGCCGTCCCTGGCCTGGGGGCGAGTGTGCCCCGGTGGGGCGTGCGGATGAGTGCCTGTGGGAGAGCCAGCCTCACGCCGACGGTGCGTGGGGTTCTCTAAGAGCGTCTGTGCTCGCGGCCCCTCGCAGGAGTGCGGGGATGGCAGCATGGAATCCGCAACCACGTCGGGAACACGCGCGTCTGCGTCTCCTGGATCAAGCCCTGCAGGTCTGAACGCTGACACAGCTCGCAAAACCGCGTCCCAAGCCACTCTGGCTGGTGTCGCCGTCCATCTCTTGTCTCTGCAAAGAGGCCTTCCCTCGGGGACGTGTCACGCTCCTGGTGGTGGCAGATGCCAAGTGTTTCAGAGTTCCGACTTCCGCCCGAAAGCTCGGACGCTAAGTTGGCCGTGAGCGTTGCCGGTTGCTTCTCTTGCTCCGACAGGCTCCCTGTGTTCACCGTCGAGAACGTGGGTGTCCAGGATGGAGGTCAGGATCAGAGCACCAGGCCACACGGCCTCACCGTGGGTGGCCAGCGGGGGACGGCAGGGGCCTGGTGTCCACGGCGGACGTGCTGGCCGTGGCCCTTGAGTTCGGGGAGGAAGGGGTGTAACAGGCTGGAAAACATGAACATGCCTCCTCAGGGTTCCAATGAGTTACAGATTTAGATGTTGAAACGGGCCCCTGCCGGTGTGGCTCAGTGGACTGAGCGCCGGCCTGGGAACCAAAGGGTCACCGGTTCAATTCCCAGTCCGGGCACAGGCCTGGCTTGTGGGCCAGGTCCCTGGTTGGGTGCATGTGAGAGCAACCACACATGGATGTTTCTCTCCCTCTCTTTCTCCCTCCCTTCCGCTCCCTCTAAAAATAAATAATTAAAATCTTTAAAAAAATAAGATAAAATGGAAATCATCCAGAGGAAATTTGGGAAGATCACAGGATCTTGGAGCCCAAGGCCTGTCTGAGGGGAAAGTGGTCTAATCTGATTCAGGAAATTTCCAGAATGCTGCGTGGCAGAGGGCTTTTAAACCTCGAGACACCAAAGAACTCAGTGAGGACCTCGGCAGCATAAAAAGACCCGTCAGAGAGGACGGATCGCCACTGAAATAAGGAACGATTTACAGGGAGACAGCAGCAGAGTGGATGAGGCCGAGAATCAGACCAGTGATCTGGAACACAAGGAGAAAACAACCAATCGGAACAGCAGGAAGAATCCAAAACAAGGGGGTACCGTAAGCAGCCTCTGGGACAGCTTCCAGCGTCCCAACACCCCAGCGTAGGGCTGCCGGGGGGGAGGGAAGGAGCGAGAAACTGGAAATCTGTGTGAGCAGATAATGACAGGAAACTTCCTCACACTGGTGGAGGAAACAGACATGCAAGTCCGGGAAGCGCAGAGAGTCCCAGGCAAGACGGGTGCAAAGAGGCCCCTGCAAAACTGATCAAAAGCCGAAGGTTGAAGATGAAGATGGAATCTTGAAAGCAGCAAGAGAAGAGAAGTTAGTTACCGGAAGGTTCCCAGATGGGAGGGGCGTGGGGGTGGGTGAGGAGGGGATTAAGAGGTATGAAAGTGCGGCACAGGAGATGGGGCGGCCAGAAAGCTCAGGCACAGGACCAGTGGACGTGAGCGAGGGGGGATGGCCTGAGGGGCTGGGGGGCGCTGGGTGGAGCGGGGTCAAGGGGGAGTCGGGGCAGCTGCAGTAGCGTAATCAGTAGCACAATTAAAGAAAGTTGAGTGGGCGGCAGGCGGCGCATCTGGACGGCAAGCGGGCGGCGAGAGAGAGCCCGTCCCTGGGCCGGAGTCTGCTCGGGGCGTCCCAGCTGCAGGGAGCCCGGCGGCACAGGAAGTGCGGGGCTCTGCGGTGAGCTGCGTGGCCCCCCCCCCCGGGTGGGGTGGCGCTTCTGCCCCAGGGTCCAGTGCCCCCCGGGGCCACCTCCTTCCGCACCCGAACAGTCAGGGGGCGCCCTGCCCCACCCCACACACCTGCTGTCACTGCCCTGCCAGGCCTCTCCTTCCTGGCCTCACTGGCCCGTCACAGGCAGGCGCCGCCTCCGAGGGCCCGGGACGATCCCCGGCACCGTCTGGGAGTCCCCCCTCATCCTCTTCCTGCCCAGACCATGTTTCCCAGCATCCTCCACCCTGTCTGGTTCCAGGAGAGGGGTCAAAGGTGAGGCTGCGTGAGATGGACTGAGGGCCGGAGCGAAGGAAAGGCCCTGACCCTCTGAAGGTCTGGGTGGGGAGGGACCTGGGGAGGGCGGGGCTGGCTGGTGCTGGGCGTGGGGGGCGGGCAGCAGCACAAGCGGGTGTGAGCGGCCCTGCTGTGTCGGAGCAGTGAGACTGGCCACACGAGCTGTGGCAGTGGACTCTTCCCTCGACCTTTCCGTGGGCACTTGCCCCACCCCAGATGCTGGGGCGCCGAGTCCCTGCCTCCCGAGCACCTGTACGGACGGCCCACCGCAGAGCCCACCTCGGGCCCTCGGCATCGCCCTCTGCTTCCCCGGTGACACGGCCGCTCATTCTGCTCAGGGCAGTGATGCTCTGTCAGCTGGCCAAACGTCCTTTGCAGTTTTGAGGGACATATCGGAGGAAGCTGGGTGTCAATCCCGAGAAACCTCAGAAAACGGGTCGCATAGGCGTGTGGGGTCTTGTCAGTTTGTTACCATTTCCCCCGTTCTCTGTTTCCTGCACAGCCACACAGGAGAGGGGACGCAGGAGCTGTCTGGCTCCCTGGCAGCTGTCCAGGGCCAGGAGGCCACCGGACAAGGACAGCCATGGGGTCCCACGGCCAGAGGGTCTGCAGCCTCCAGGGTCCAACGCCCCGAGGAGCTGCTCTGGGCTCGGCTTCTCCTGAGTGAGGGGCACGTGGAGTCCATCCCGTGCCCGTGTGCGTTTCGGCCTCTGCTGTTTGCAGCCAAACCCCGTCGTTGACAGCATTTAATTTCGTCCCAGAGAGAGGAGGAAAGGCTGCAGCAGCTCCTAGAGTGACGTGTGTGTGTGGGGGGGGGGGCACTGGGAATGGGAGCCACAAGGCCCCGTGTGTCGCCGGCCTGGAAGCTGGTGGCCCATGTCACGTCGTGAGAGTCGTGTGGTCCAGCTGCCACCTGGTGCCCCTTGGCCAGCTGATGCCAGCTGACCCCAGCAGACCCGGACGGCAGTGTTCAGCCAGTGGCGGGGACCTTCGGCACTCTGGTGCGCTGGTCCCGCCTGGCCACTCTGAGCACCGTGTCCCAGCAGGGGACGGGTGCAGGCACAGCTGCTTCTGGAGGCAGAGACGCCAGGGACCACTGCAGCCTGCCCACAGGACAAGGCGGGGCTGTCCCCCAGGTGTCCAGTCCTCGGGTTCCCACCATCGGGAGTCTCCCATAGCCCCACTGGGCACCAGCCGTGGGGCCCCTGCCATGCCGTCTGCTGACCTCGGGGACACGGTGAAATCTGACACAGTCCTGCCGGGCAGCAGTGAGCAGGGCGTGTGGGCGACAGGAGGCGCAGCCTCGGCAAGCCGGGCAGGGAGGGAGCCCCAGGCTTTGGTGGCAAGCCGGGTCTTTGCTGTACTTCTGGATCAGCTCTGCGCGCGCTGCAGGGTAGGGGGGAGCTCCGGCCCCCCCAGGGGAGGGGACTCCAGAGGTGTGTAAGGTCCCAGGCAATGACCGATGCCCACACATGCCACACATGCGCGTGAGCCCCGAGTCAGGAGAAGGGGGCCCTGAAGGCCACCAGGTGCAGGGGTAACCCCGGGGCCCCACGCTTGCCTTGCCCACCTGTTGCCAGGTCCTCCTGGGCTCCATCTATCCACACGGAGCTGGGGCCTGGGCCCTGGGGCCAAGGTCAGCTGTGGGAGCCTGGGGGCGGGTGGGGCTGAGCTGGCTCCCACCTGCGTGGGGAGGACTCGGGGGTCTGGCTCTTCCTCCTGCCCCACCGCCAGCCTGGCCCCCTTTCCCATCTCGTTACAGCCGCCAGTGTCCTCAGTCCCCACGGGTGGGCGCCTCGCCCGTCTGGTCCCAGGCTCAGAGCTCCTGATGCTGAAATTCAGATTCCAAAAGTGTGCCTGACCCTCCCACCCTCTCATTTTCCAAAATGCTTCCGTCTTTCTCTTCTGTTCAGAGACCTTTCAAGAGACCTTCCAAGTTCGGCTCGGGAACAGTGACAGCTCCCCAGGGTGCCAGCTGGCATCTCCTGTAATTATCCTTAAATTACAGGGACAATTTTAATTTCACAATAATTAGAAATATAAACTGCAGCTCAAGCCTTCGAAACTAATGGAATTTTAATGGGCAGCTGCTTAGGTTACAGCCAAGAATAGTAACGCTGCTCCGAGCCCCGGCTGCAGAGTCCGAACACCAGCCTCTGTGCCCACCCTGGGGTGGGGCTCAGCCCGTCGTGGGACCTGGGACCTTCCTTTGGGCTTGGGTCCCCAAAGCCAGTGTCGTTCCCCTAGAAATGCAACCTGGCCCCAGGCTCACCTGCCCCCTGGCCTCTGTCTGGGATGGAGCTTCCTCTCCCACCTGCATGGCCCAGCGCCGCCCCCACCCTGTCCCGCATCCCGAAGTCTGGGCCCACCAAAACCTTCCTCCCCGAGCAGGCCTGCAAATCTGAGGTGTGCCCGCTGCCCCTGGGGACCACGTGGGCCCCAGGCAGAGCACCAGCAGCTCTCGAGGCTCCCTGGCCTGCGTCTCATCTGGGCGCACAGGCCAAAGCCCCACAGCCGGCCTGCTGGTGGTTAGTGCGGTTTCCGGCCATTGGCAGTGGGGGGCGGCGGTGAGCCGGTGCAGACCCTGGGACTGTGGGTGAGCAGAGGGTCTGCTGTTGAGAAAATCAAAACTATCTGATTGATTTTCCTTTGATGACAAGAGCTTTCCGTGTCCTAAAAATCATCACTGTGTTCCCACACTGTGTTGTGGAAGCCGTGGCCACGGCGGGTCTGTGGTCAGCCTCAGACTGGTCATTGCCTGTGGGGTGCGGTGGAGGTCAGGCTCCTGACCCCACAGGGTGCCGGCGTTTCCCAGTCTCCCCAGCCTCCCGTGAGCTTCCCTTTGCCCCTGGCGGAGACCCGCTCACGGAGCAGTGGTGGGCCTGTCCCCAGACTGCATCTGCCCCTCGGGGTGCGGTCTGCGGGTCTGTGACTGTAGCTCTGCGGAGGGGCAGGAGGTCAGGTGGGGTGAATGTAGCTTCGTTCTCTTCCAAAATTGCTGTGGTTATTCCAGGTCTTTTGTATTTCCCAATAGGTTTTACACCAGCTCATCAGTTTGGACCTCAACAAAACCTGCTGAAATTTCGCTTCTGCGGTCGGGCAGGGTCAGGCACCGCAGCCCGGTGTGGGCGTGGATGGCCCGCTGACGTGCAGAACGGGGCGGCGTGTCCCCAGACCGGCCGGGAGAGGACTGGTGCGGTGCCGCTGCGTCCTGTCACTCAGGCGCGTGGCGCACCCCTCCCTTCGGGGCAGTCCAGTGCGCCCTTCACGCCTTTTACTCCTCAGCGTGCTAGTTTTCCCGTGGTGTGTTGGTAGCTTACGGAAAGATGGTTGATGTTTGTACGTGTAGCCTGCAACCCCGCTAAACTTGCTTACTGGTGTAACACCTTTTAAAATAAATTCCTGCCTTGGCTGGTGTGGCTCAGTGGACTGAGCACTGATCCACAAACCAAAAGGCTGACGGTTCGATTCCCAGTCAGGGCACAGGCCTGGGTTGCAGGCCAGGTCCCCAGTAGGGGGCGTGCAAGAGGCAACCACACACTGATGTTTCTCTCCCTCTCTTTCTCCCTCCCTTCCCCTCTCTCTAAATATAAATAAATGAAATCTTTTAAAAAATTCCTCAGGACTTCCTCTGTTCACAATCCTGTTTTCCGTGAATTAAAGGCGACTCCTTGCTCTCGAATCTGTGCGCCTTTCATTTCTTCCCCTTGCCCCGTTGCTCCGGATGCAGCCTGTGGTGCAGGCTGAAGGCACGCACGGAGAGCACGGTCACTGCCTGATTCCAGGTGCGAGGGGCATAGCCTCTCACCAGCGCGTGCGACGCTGGCGGGAGGTTTTCTCGGTGCCTTTATCAGACTGAGGACGCGCCCTTCTTCTGCTTTTAGTTCGTTTCACGGCTTCAGCCACAGACGGGTGTTGAATGTTGACCGACACGTCTTGAGACAGTCGCAGGTGTTTCTCCTTTGTTTCGATGACGTGGTGAGTCACAAGGACTGCGTTCCGGACGTCAAACCGGCCCTGCGGTCCCCGTGCGAGCCGTGCTTGTTCGTGCTGTTACTCGGCTGAGTGATACTTTCCTGAGGGTTTCTGGGCCTGTGCTTGTCCGAACACGGGACCGTCGTTCCTTTCCTCACGGTGTCTGTGTCGGGCGTTCACGTCAGAGCCGCGGAGGCCTCGTGAAGCGAGGTTGGGAGCCTTCCAGCTCTCTGATTTTCTGAGCCAGTCTGCGGGAGGACGGCACTCTTCCTCACGTTGGTTCACCCCAGCTCCCTGCGGTCCTGGGGGTGATCTGTGGGCAGGGAGGGTTCTTTCGGGAGCACACGGGCTTTCCCCTAAAATTTTATGATGAAGATTGTCAACCACACAGAAAAGTAGAATTGCATAATGAACAGCTGTGTCCATTTTCTAGGTTAACATCTTGTATACTTTCCGTATCAGATAGCGATCATTGTTTCACCTCTCCTTCTTACTTCTTGATGTGCTTCTAAGTAAGCTGTGGCTATAGACACACTTCCCCTTAGAAGTTCCTAATCATTAATTCAATTCCTTTAACTGATATTGGGCTGTTCAGACTTTCTCTTTATTCTTGTTCGAGTTTTGTTGTGTTTTCAAAGCAATTTTCCCATTTGTGTAAGTTGTCATAAAGTTGCCCATATGTCTTACCCTCCTCTGCGTGGCTGTGGGTTCTGTGACCGTGGCCCTGACGTTTGCCGTCCGTGGTTTCCTCCTGGCCTTCGTGACTTTTACCAAGGGCTGGTAAATTTTACTAATCTTCCCCAAAAAACAACTTTTGGCTGTTTCAATTTTTTCCTGTGGTTTTCTATTTTATTAATTTTCACTCTTATTTTTATTTTTTTTCTATTTCATTATTCATTCATTTTTTTTTTAGCTCCTTATATGGAGGCCTCAGTCATTCGTTTCAAACCGTCTTTTCTGGTGTAAGCATTTTAAATTGTACACCGACCTGCGTAGGAACTTCAGCTGTATCCACACATTTTTGATATATTGTCTTGTCTTTACTATTCGGTTAACAGTATTTTTAAAAATTTCCCTCGCGATGTCTCCCTTGACCTGCAGATTATTTAGAAGCGTGTCACTTAGTTGTCGAAACCTGAGTCCTTTCCTGCACCCAGTCATTGGTCCTGCCATCGGAGCGCAGGCTGAACCACTCCAGTCCCCGAAGCGAATCGAGTGTGTTCGACGGGGCAGCATGTGACCCTCGGGGCGCACGCCCCGCAGGCGGGGGGGACAGAGCCGCGCACTGTCACGGACAGCGGCGGTCTCCCCACATGCCAGTCGGGTGGGCCGTTTCGGGGTGTCGTTTGAGTCTCTGGCACCCTTCTTGATGCTTCCACCCGGCTTCCGCATCCGTTTGCGATAGGAAAACGGTAACATGTTCAGCGATAAGCGTGGTTTTGTCATTTGTCTCCTTTCCTTGCAGTTTTTGTTTCGAGAGCCCGAGCAGGCCTGGCCGCTCCTGTCTTCTTGTGCTTCTCCTTCCAGGGTAACTGTTGAATCTTTTCACTTTCCGCCTGCATGTGTCTTCACATTTAGAGTGTGCCTCTGCCGAAAGAACACAGCAGGCTTTTAGAAAGGCCAGTCTGCCGGGCCCTGTCGCTTAACCTGCGTGGCCAGCCCGCTGACCCGGAACAGACCATCGATGCCGGTGGGTTCGCACCCGCCTGGAGCCTCGCTTGTTGTCCTCAGGAGTCCCTTTCGCTCCTTGCTCTTTGCCCCTCTCCCACCTGCCTTTGAGCTGACTGGTCTCCTTTTCTTAAAAACGTTTTTCTCCTCCTTTGGGTTTTTAGCTTCCTTACTCTTGGTACTGTTTTTTAGAGTTTGCTGTGTGGGTCTCAATATGTATCTTTTTTTAAAAAAGATTTTATTTATTTTTTAGAGAGGGAGAGAGAGAGAGAGAGAGAAATATCAATGTGCAGTTGCTGGGGGCCGTGGCCTACAACCCAGGCACGTGCCCTGACTGGGAATCGAACCTGTGATGCTTTGATTCGCAGCCCACGCGCAATCCACTGAGCTACGCCAGCCAGGGCTCAATATGTATCTTTAATTTACCTCAATCTACTTTGAAATCCTATTGTACTACTTGAGTATGACATAAAGACCTTTCCTTTTTTAAAAGAAGATTTTATTTATTTTTAGAGAGAGGAGAAATGAAGGAGAGAGGGAGGGAAACATCAATGTGTAGTTGCCTCTCACACGCCCCTTACTGGGGACCTGGCCCATGACCCAGGCATGTTCCCTGACTGGGAATTGAACCGACGACCCTTTAGTTCGCAGGCAGGTGCTCAATCCGCTGAGCCACACGAGCCAGGGCAAGACCTTCAACATATAATTCCATTTCTTTCCATCTTTGGTGTTATTGTTGCATGTAATTTACAGTACCTGTGTTATAAATCTGATAATACCTTATTACTAGTTTTGCTTTGAAAGCTCAGCTGTCTGTAAGGACATGAAGACGAGGGGAGCGTGGTCTCTCCCGTTTACACACACACTCCCGTCTGCACAGCCCCCCAGTCCTGCGTGTAGGTGCGTGTCCACCTGGTGCCGTGCCCTGTCCGCCTCGAGAACTCCCTGCAGCCTTTCTCGCAGAGCGAATGGACCGGCAGTGGGTTCACTCAGCATTTGTCGACCTGAAGATGCGTTTGTTTTGCCTTCGTCTTTCACGGACCTTTTCACCGGCGGGAGAAGTCGCAGCTGACAGTTTTTCTCCCTGGGCCTCCGTTGTTCCGATAAGAGCGCAGCCATCTTTGGGGCTGCGCTAATGTAGGCAGTGCGTGTACCTTTATGTTTCTGGATGCTTCGGAGAATTTAGTTTTTGTTTGAAAAAACTGGCCCTGGCTGGTGTAGCTCAGTGGATTGAGCGCGGGCTGCGAACCAGGCATCGCAGGTTCGATTCCCAGTCAGGGCACATGCCTGGGTTGCAGGCCATGTCCCCCAGCAACCGCACATTGATGTTTCTATCTCTCTCTCTCTTTCTCCCTCCCTTCCCTCTCTAAAAATAA